>CAUYPK010099447.1:0-63152 GCA_963574355.1 Loris lydekkerianus
GCCCGGGCCCCCGGGTACATTATTAAATAATCCCACCAATTCCGGACCCACCAAACAATATTTCTTTTTTTTTTTTTTTTTTTTTTTTTTTTTTTTTTTTTTTTTTTTTGAGACAGTGTCTCACTCTGTAGCCCTGCGTAGAGTGCCATAGTGTCATCATAGCTCACAGCAACCTCAAACTCTTGGGCTTGAGTAATTTTCTTGCCTCAGCCTCCCAAGTAGCTGGGACTACAAGCATGTACCACTACGCCTGGCTAGTTTTTCAATTTTTAGTAGAGACAGCGTCTCACTCTTGCTCAGGCGGTTTGGAATTCCTGAGCTCAAGCAATCCACCCACCTCGAGAAAAACACCAGAGTGCTAGGATTACAGGAGTGAGCCACCATGTCCTGCCTACTTATGGTAATTAATACAAAGCCAGATGTCACTTCCTTGGTGTCTCATCTAAATGCCTCCTGTCCGGTCTGTGAACTGAGATTTTCTCATCTTCTTTTAAGTAGCAACTGGTTGGCGGGTGTAGGTGGTCCATGAGACCCTTTATATCATGAAGCAGTCTATGGGACTTATGGAGTTTGAGGGCCTCTGCCTTGTTTAAAGGGCACACTGTTCTGAGCAACTCAGATGGTCTCCCCTTCTGAGCCCTTCTCTTGCCCGAGGCTTGCCAGATGGACAGGGAAACGCAGCCAAGAGCTTTGAGAAGTGCTGTCCACAGGTGTGCAGGGTGTGTCAGGTCGTGAGATGACTCCCTCCATGATGATGAAGGCTGCCCTTCTGGTTCTAACAGGAGCCATGTTTAAGAGTGCTGCTGTACGCATGCCACTGAGTGTGGCCTTGGAAGAACACCCCCTGTGCTGACTTCCGTGCCGAGTGACTTATTATTCTGACATGAGTGTTCCTTGAGGTCTTGGCAAATGCCTCAACCAAGCACTCACTCTGAGTCTTTTGGTCTCAGCCTATTGGAACCTCAATTCCTTTTATATCAGTCTTTTCCCTCTCTGCTTTCTGGGTGAAAATCAAGTGCCTGCGGATAGTCTAGCAGTCCCCTGAGCTGCTCTATAAGAACTCATGGATGTCAGCTTGGCAGCACTGCTTGCTACTTTGAAGTCTGCAGGAATTGCCTTTAATTGTTGCTTCTAGCACTTGGACTACAGAGTCGAAATTTTTACACATTACAGATGACTGGGTCTGATAAACACAGAGCTGCTTTGGGGGGTCAGTTCTGAAAATAGCAATATGATAAAGGTAGATTTCACTCATTCACTGTCTTTTCTTTATGATAATCCTACTTTGACCTAAATATTGATCCTCAAAGTTTCATGACATCTGCAATCTTAAAGATCTAGAATAGGTTCAACACATTTCGGAGGGTTATAATAAGTTTATAATGTCCCGAAATCAGAGAATCACAGAATCTCAGAGGTGGAAAAGACATTAGAGATAATCTAGAGGTAAACTAATCCTCATGGAAGATTAGTGGTAAATTCAGGTTCTGGAGACCAACAGCCAGAGTTTGAATCCCATCTTTGCCACTTATTAGCCACTTAGAAAATTACCTAACCGCTTAGGGCTCAGTTTTTTCATCTGTGAAATGGGGCAAGATACTTCATATGGGGTTTTTGATAATTGCTTGACTTAGAATAGCACTTGGCACACAGCATTCAGTAAAGTTCAGCTTAAAACCAGTTGTACTGAAATTCATAAGGACCGGAGGAAAGGGTTTCTTCCTGTCTTTGCCTATGCCCATCTCCTAGCAAAAGCAGTTAAAGCTGGTTCAGAACCTCAAACACAAGTTGTTCTTTTCTAGGTAGATTCCCTAAGCCTCTGGGTCCCCTTCTTGGTAGTTATCTACACAAAGTTCCAGGAAGTTAGATTCCCTTGGGGTGAAGGGACAAAAAAATGTAAGAAAGACATTTCTGAGTCTGGGGGCGTTTTTAATGAAATGTCCGGTCTTTGCTTTCCATCGACCACCTGAAGTACCACCATTATGTCAACTATCTCTTGCAGGCCTACTGAAGAGTAGCATTGTTCTGGGTGCTGGCTTATACCAGGGACTCATTGAAAGCCACAACTTGTTTACAGACCAGTCCACTGAGGTGCAGACACTAGGGACCTAACTGAGAACCCGAGAGCCTGGGCCTTCTCTTCAGTGTGGGCTGTCCAGCTGGGGAGGTGGGCATGCAAACATAAGTCAGTGTCTGCAGAGGGCTAGGTGAGCCTTGAACCATGAAGAGTCATAGGCAGTGAGAGGAGAATGGTTCCCTTGGGCTGGAGGGTCATGAAGGATTCTGGCAGGAGCTTCACAGGTGAGACCCTGCCGTTGCTCACATGATTAGACAAACCACTGCAGGCCCTGGGGGCCAGGCACTCCAACTGCCTGGCACATCTGTCCCGCCTGTCATCAAGACATGCAAAGACAACCAAAGGGTCGCCCCATAGGCCCCTCCCAGGACCAGCTGGGACATAATGTCATCTACGGGCTGCCCCCTGCAGAGAGCGTGTTCCCCACTGCACAAACAACAGCTCCTGGCACAGCAGACTGCTTTCTCATGGTCCTGATAGTAGATAAGGTCCCCACAGATTAAAGAGGACAGTTCTGTAAACTTCCACTTTCACACCACAGCCCAGGGCCTCAGCCCCAGCTAATCTCCAAGTCCGGGTTTGCAGTAAATTCCCTCAACATTCTAACACCCTGCCCTCTTTACTCACACACACAAACAAACACACGGGTCTCTGCACACTCAGGATGTGCTCAAGAGAAGGAGCCGAGGCTCTGGAGCTAGCAGATGGGAGAAGGTCTGCCTGCCTTTCATTATTTAGAGAGCAGAAGTCAGGCAGGGTGGCTCGGACTCTCAGGTTCTCTGGTCCCTTTAGTCCTGCTCTAAGGAAGCCCGTGCTCACCCCATTTGCCTCTCCTCAGTAGACTCTCCAATCCACCAGAACAAAGCTTCCCAGGGGCCAGTGCCAGATCTCATGCAGGCTTGCCTCCCTGGCCTCACCCCCTGCCCTCTACAAAGGTCTTTCTGATGCACCCTTTGCAGGAGGTTCCAAGTCAAGAGCTATGCCACTGTGAGACGACAACCCAACAAACCCCCTTGTCTTCCCCGGGGGATCTAGATATAGAAGGCATGAGGGTAGCCCCAAAGTGGGATAGGAATGACAGCAAACTGGCCTCCCACTGCACTGCTCTGTTATCTCTTTGTGGGCAAAGGCCCTTGAATTTTGCTCAAGTGTGCCATTTTCTAGCCATGTGCACTTGATGCCTATGTAACCTGCCAGATCTTGGCTGCCTCACCTGTCAAACAGAGGAAAGGTGGGTCTATTCCACAGGGTTAGTGTAAAGGCTGATCCATGCAAAGGCTTAGCAGAATGCCTGGTGCATAGCAAGTGCTCGGGAGATGACATTTGGGTGGCATTTGTAATTGTAATATTATCTTTGCATCATCAGCCCAAAGCACAGTGCTAAAACACAGAAAGGGCGGGGTGGGAAGGAGCATGGGGGTGGACTGCCGCTCCCCCCCAGAGCTGCACTTTCTCTGACTTTCAGGCCAGCACCTGGAGATGAGCAGGATCCAGTGGCCTCTCTGGATAGTTCTATGGGTCGTAAGGCTGGGCTGGCAGGAGGGGCAGAGTTAATAGAAGGCATTTGATAGTGATTGATGATTAAAGTAAGGTGGTGGAGAGATCTGGGGAGTCATGTACAGAACACAGGACTGGAAAAGAATCCTGATACCTCAGCTTGGGGATAGGCCCAGATCTGCCCTTCATTAAATGCATGACTCTTGGAGCAAGACTCTGTCTGGAGAAAAAATAAATAAATGCATGCCTCTGGGCAAGTCATTTCCCCTCTGAACTGCTGTCAGAAGTAAAACAAAGCATTTTCTATGGAATGCCCAGCACCATGAACCTAGAGGAAGGCTGCCGAGTGGGAAGCCAGAGGCTGCCAGCCAGGGCGATGAAAGCACATGCTCTGAAGGCAATGGACAAGCAAATGTTGTTTGGCTTCTAAACAACCAGCCCCACCGGCCAGGAGGGAACAGGACATGCTGCCCGCAGGAAGCGCTTCTGGTCACTCTGGTCCCCAGGCCCTGCCAGTAGGAGGGAAGCTAAGCAAGCTCAGAAATTGCTGCTTCCCAACTGCGTCCCTCATAGCTCTCTGCTGGCCACGAAGCGTCTCCTAGTGAGGACTGTTCCAGCAGGCTGGTGGATGACTTTTCTGAACCTCTACTTTGGTCTAACAGGTTTTGTCATTTCCTCGCTGACTGCCAGAGGTTGCAAAGTGGGTTTTGTGGGTTGTTGCTCTTACCGGCCCCCTCTGCCCGTTCTCCTCTCCCCAGGGCTGTCTGAAGACATAAGCTGGTCTCATGACTAAGCTTAGGCAGCCAAGGGCAGCTGGCCAGGGCTGACTCTGGACATTACATAACCAGAAGGCTGTGGATGTTTCCAACATTGAATCCAAAGCAACAGGTCCTACAAAATTAGTACATCTAGCTCCAGGCCTTAGGACGCAGGAAAAATGATGCCTCAAGGATGGCTGGGTACCACCCAGGGGCTTGTCACTCAATTCCACCTGGACATTAAGGCTTATCTCCTCTGGGGAGTTTTCAAGCCATGGGGTCACACCCTTATCCCCTCATTAGATGGATAAGTAGTCACCAAGTCCATATTCCATGCTAGGTTCTACCACAGTAGCTGGGGACACAAACCTGAGCAGTGAGTCAAAAGTCTGAGCACATCTCACTCTGAACACCTGACAGTAGTTCCTAAAGATAGAAACCCTCTTTCCCTCATGGCCACGCTGGCTCCTGGCACAGAGCTCCACACATAGGGAGGTCCTTACAAAGGTGCTGGACCAGTTGTTGAGTTATTCAAGGTGAAGCCCAATCCTCTCTGCTGGGAAGTACAGCCTTCCAGCACCCACCACCAGCTCCTATGGACTCGAAACACTGCCAGTGTCCCAGGGCACTCAGAACACCTGGGCTAGAAGGGCTCTTAGGTGCTACCAAGCCCAACCCCGCACTGCTAACAGAGGGCAAATCCAAGGTAAAGGAGCCACTTAGGGTGGGGCTGAGACAAGGATGCAGGTTGTCTAGATTGCAGATCTGATGTTCTTTTTCTTAAGGCAAACTTCCTTCATGTGCTGCATAAGCTCCACCTGCTTGGCGATCTGTTTAATCATATGCATATGTCCAGGATCTCTAATGAGCTAGGTTGCAGAAAGACAATCAGAGCTGGGAAGACAGGGAAAGAAGGTGCATTCCCACCACACGGTAAAGTTCCTGTGATCAGCACAGGTTCAGTGTAAAGATCTGAGGGGTGCAGACCATAAGTTGTAACCCCAGTGACTACACCGGACCTGTGGGCATCATTGAATCCCAGAAAGTCAGACCCTGGAAGAGCCCGTAGGGATGGTCTAGCCAGTCCAATCCCTGACTTTACAAGTGGGAAGACTACAGCCCAGACAAGGGCAGTGACTAGACCCAGGTCTCAAGGTTACCAGGTAACAAGGCCATGTGCCATCTGTTTCCAGAGCTCAGCTTCCTAACAAGCGCCTCTGAGTGACTCCACCTGCACTGGCTCTGGGACAGTGCAGCCCCACCCATTTCTGCTGCCATAGCAGCTCCCTCTCCAGCAGGCAGAAGGGCTGGGGCTGGCTGGGGCTTAGACGTTGAGCAAACACACACCCCAGATCCAACCTACTTCGCCTCCCTTGGCCAGGACTCTTCTGGCAGAAACCCAGAAACCCTCCTGGAGCCAGGCTGATGATGTCACTCACCTTCATCTGCTTGATGGTGTAGACCAGCGTGCCAAAGGGCCCCTCCTTCACCAGCTTCTTCCCCACCACCTTGGCCCGGATCACTGCAGAGAGAACAAGACAGAGACGAGGGGAGGTTACAAAGGTCTGGACCAGGGACAGCACCTCTGGGTGGGCACGCCAGCCCCCACCATGCTTGGAATCACTCTCTTCCCTTGGAGGCAGCTCAAATAAATGATTGTGTTCCTAAGAGTGGGAATTCTGGACACTGAGGTGGAGGCTAGAGGATAAAGGGAAGTAATTGTCCCTCAAGTTAATTACCCCAAGGTTCACGATTGCCACCCCTGGAAATTCTTAGGCTACACTCACCCCCCACCCCCCCAGCCTGGAGATTTTTCTTGTCTCTGTGCTTTACTATAATCCAAAATCTACTTTTCCTGTTAGAGCCACCTGTCCTCCCTCCATTGCCCACCTGGCAATGCCATGGCCGGACCTATTATCTTTCTAGAACTCTTTCCCAATGACTTCATTTAGGACTCTTCCTTTGCATGGGTTAAGTCGCCCCATCCTGACACATGCACAGGGCCGCCACGTGCCCTGGTTGCCCTCAGTGACCCCGTTTGGCATTCTAACTAGAAATGCGGTGGCCAGCACTTAGAAAGCCAGGGAGCACCAGGGGTCCAGTTCAATGGGGATGTGGTGGAAGATGGAGAGACTGGGAGGGCAGCCTCAGAGCCAGCAGAACAGTTCCAAGCGCAGCTCTGTTTACAGCTGTTGTAACTATGGGCAAGTAGCTAACTTTGTTTCTGGCCCCCACCTCCTCTTCTATAATACGAGAATCATAATGGTACTAATCTCCTGACCTGAAGGGATTAGAAAAGATAATGGATGAAAAAGTCTTGACACTGTCTTGGATATAGTTTACTTTTGATAAATGTTATTAATATCATCATCATCACCAGCGCCACCAAAACTGCAATGGGTTGACCACAGAAGGAATGTCAATAAAAACACCTCCCACTTCTTGCACACTTGCTATGTGCAATTGTATATTTCACTTATTTGCTCCTCTCAACTGTCTAACAAAGGCAGTATCAGCACCCACATTATTTAGATAAGGAAACTGAACTAGAAGTGAAGCTGCTGCTTCTTTCTGAGCCTCAATTTTCTCATCTGTAAAGAGGGTGTAAGTCTCCCCACAACGTGGAGTTGGAATGAGGATTAAACAAAAGATCTTAGGCAATTTCCCTCTACAAGGTCTGGCAGAAAGGCGTTGCTCAGTAAATACCGGTATGAAAATAATCAGACCTGGTGCACTGTGGCCAGAAAGAGAGGCATTTGCTTGTGCAGCAGGATCCTACCAAGAGGAATTGAGTTTGAGATTATCAGAGGCTGAGGCCTGTTTATGTGGAGAAGCAGCACCCAAAAGCTGCCCGGAGCATTTGTACAACTGGCACACAGAGGAGCAAATGGATACATCTTGGAAACAAAAAGTGAAAACTGCAGAGCCTAACATTCATGGGCTCAACCAAAGGAAAAAAGACATTTAATAATAAGAACTTGACTACAGAAGGGAGGGGGCCTGCTGAAGGAAGGTGTCTCCACCGAGGGGGGCTGGAGGTTCCCCTGCTAGCATGGCAGGAACGGAACGCGTCTTGCTCGTGCAGACCATGCAAATGGAACTCTTCCAGCTCTGAGAGCCTGTTGCTCTTTCCTATTTCAAGTTTCATTTAGGCCCCAAAGGAGCAGATGTTCAGTAAATGCTTGTTTAAACAGAATATTCTTCACACATACACACACAGCTCCATTATCCCTCCCCATCATGGAGGCCCCACTGTGTTTCCCAGTTCCTTGACTCTCATTTTTTTCTTTCAAAAGACCTTTACTGAGAGCCAATTCCCTGTTTCCCCATACCTACTGGATTCTGTCCTGTTTCTCCCCAAATGGGCTTGGATCCTACCCTTCCAATCAGACATGTAGTCAGGACTCAATGAATCAATGGGCCCTTCAGACCTTTCTTGCCAGGATGGCAAAACACGGAGTCCTTTGGCAACGTTAGCGCTTTAGCTGAGGCAGCTCATATTAGGAGGAGGCGAGTGGTTTATTTCCAAGTCTGCTGTAAAAAACGAGAGGCTGGCAAGCTCCCAGGCCAGTCTCCCTCAAGACTCTGCATCCACCTCTGTCTCACTCTGCAGCAGCAGCATCCTCGGCTGCCAGCCATCCTCCCGGAGGCCCCTGGGACAACTTCCTCTATATGAACTCCCACAGGCAGGTTGTAACAGCTTCACTGTTGGGCAGAGGCATGTCTGCCAGGACTTTGCTGTTGATTCTTCCTGAATTGATTTGGCCCCATCTTCTCTGCTTCATTAACACAGAAGGTAAACTAGGGAGTGAGTCTCGGCCTTGGGGGCAGGGTAGGGGTAGGCAAAAGGGATTCCTTTAAATAGCAACATCCTGGCTCAAAAATGGCTCTTGATTTAGACATAAGATGTCATAAGCAGACCTGTCCCATAAAGCTGGGTACTTCTGGAAGCTTCTGCAACTAGAGCCAGCCAACTCCTTCCTTACCCTGAAATGGCCTGAGTTTGGAACCTTTTCAGCTGAGGATAGTTTAATGAAAAGAGTAAGCTTTTGTAGTCAGGAAGCTTCACTGGAATTCCACCATTACTGTGTCGTCTCTTCAGGGCACTTTCCTCCTAAATCCCTCTGGCTTTCTCAGCCCCATGCTTCTCACAAGGCTTATAAGTGATGTACTTATTACCAGTGGAGCAGCACCATGGCATAGAATTGAAAGGTCTGGCTCTGGAGCCTGACTGTCTGGGTTCAAATCCCAGCCTGAAGCTGTGTGATCTTTGGGAAGTTACTGAACCTCTCTGTGCCTTAGTTTTCTAACTTATAAAATAGGAATGATAACAGTACCTCATCAAGTTGCTGTGAGGGTTAACTACAAGCACAGAGAATAGTGTGTGAGCCCATCCCAAGCCCGCCAAGCCCATCCCAAGCCACACTATCGGTACTGCCACCACCCGCATGACATCTGTTATTATCTGTCCATCCTGAGAGACTTCCGGCTTCTAACATGCACCGTACGCTAAGGCCTGGGAGCTCTGTCTAGGATGTGAAGAAACGCACACTCATCAAAACATCTGGCCTTGCAAAATTTCAGGGAGAGGTGAAGGAGCACGAATGAAGTGGTCAGAACAAGTGAAGGAGGTGCTGTACGAGCAGGCGCGGATGCCTACTCCATCACAGGGGTTCCATCTCATCGCCCACCTGTAACCCAAGAGTGGCCTCAGGAGCATCCACACAAGATCATGGTCATAGTCCAGAAAGACTGAAGCAGAGAAGGCCCAGCGTAGAGACCACGGCAGTGTTTTCCTTTACAAAAACAAAAACTTCAGTAATTTGAGCTAAAATTAAACAACATCCTGCCCTCCCAGATAAATTCACAAAGTCCTTCCAAAGTAAAATCACTGGCCAACACCAAATCTTCTTATTTGGTTTTTGAATTAATATCTTTATTTGCTTCCCTCTCTCCCCTATAATTTAAAAGTGTGCTATTTTGTACTTTCCCGTTTGGCAATAAGGGCTCTCCTGAGGCATTCACTGCCCCAGGGGCCACAGGGAACGAGGGTAGTGGGGGAGGTCATGGTTGTCCAACAACAACAGAAGACAGTTTCCAAACTGGGAGCTGGCGGCATGTCTGGCCGTTCCTTCTACCTTGTTGCAGTGGCTAGAAGCCAGCTTTACAGATGGGCCGAGTGGACACAGGTTTTCTTTATTCCTGTCCGTGTTGGAGCGTGGCCTCCACACTGTCTACCCAGTGTCCTCTGGCAGCTAAACCAACATGGGCGTGAACTAGCTTGGTGTCTGGAACATTGGGTTGGGTGCGGGGGGGGGGGGGGGGGGTTAACACCAAGAAACAGAAGTCCCATTTCCTGCTTCCACTGATTGCAGCCTAGTGGGGAGACGAGGTTTACAAGTTCATGGCCAGAAGACTAATCTCCAAAAGATAGAAGCACTAGCTGGAGAAGGAGGGATGGTCTCAGCCTGCATCTCAGCCTCTGAGCCTCTCTCATCCCTCTGTAGTCTCCTTTGCTCTTGGGAAGGGAACGTGGGCTCCTGGAGTGTGGAGGCCAAAAGTGGGAACAAGGAAGAGATTGATTAAGAAATAAATGGTATTTTAACTTAAAAGTATCCAAGAAGAAACTGAATAGGATGTGTGGGCTTAAATAATTGGCAAACAGATCTATGAATACACATGTGGCTCTCTCAAATACATGCTATACCTGAGAATCCAGGTATGAAGGTGTATCTCTACAGATATATCTTTTCTTCCTTCAAATATTGCCCTAGGGAGAAGACGGGCAAAAGCTTACACAAACAAAGCAAGTAAGGCTCATTCTTTCTAAAAATATATCTGTGCTGCCTCTCCTTACCTCCAGCTCCAGCAGGGTGGAGCACTGCAGTGCAAATTTTGAACAAAGAACAATTCCAGTGGCAGATGGGACTCAGTTTCCAGTACAGCTTACCAGGGTGTCTCCAGAAACTGCACATCTGCTGTACATCAGCACACTCAGAGTGGGACATCAAGACACCCCAGAGCTGGCCCTGTCTCGCTCCCTCTCCTTCCATCCCCTGTCCAACCACTGTCAACCAATCCAGATCGTTCTACCCCCAGCTGAAGGACAATGCTTGGGCATCAAGGATCCCTCAATTAGTTAATGGGTACTAACGTAACACTCCAGGTTCTGCCCATCTTAGCAGATGGGCCATGGCAGTGAATCTCTCCATGACACAGGAGTTGATTCAGCGACCTGGCAGGTAAGGTACTACCATTGCCACCACACACACACATACACACACATAAACACCTGCCCCTTCCTGTCTCTCTAAAGGCCCTGTGGAAGGATTTTCCTGATTTAAGGGATGATGTTTAGAAGGACGGTGGCAGAAGTCACTCTTAGTGTCAACCCCAGAGAAGGGGCTGCTCTTCTGATGGGAGCCCAAGCAGGCAGGAGCTCAGTAGACAGAAAAGCCTGGTCTTGGAGGAAAAGGGGGATCTGGAAGTCTTAGAATCACGCCCACGCCCTGGAAGCACACCACAAAAGGGGGGAATCCCTGCAATCCAGCTTGTCTGACAGTCACTTCATCCCCACAGGATGTCAGAGGGAGGAAGGCCCTTTGTATGGGCTTCGTATAATATAATACTTATTGGTGAACAGTTGATAATTTTCCTGTGCCTCCCCTCCCCACCATCAGCCCTTTGAGGGCCACAGAGGAGGATGGATCTGAGGGGAGCCTCTGATAAGCCCTCAGCAAGCCCCACATCCCCTTAACCACTCCACCATCGCCCTTCCTGATGGCTCTCGCACGTCCTCTGCTCAGCAGGAAGAATCCACAGGGATGGCGGTCAGCAGCACAACAGTCTATCATCTGTTTAGCATACTGCCCCCCGCAAGGCTTTCATGGAACAAAAAAGAAATAACTTTAACTTAGAAACCACAAAACCACAGGATTCCTAAGGTTTCTCCCAACACTGGGGGGTCTGAGGTTAATGAGGCTGATTAAAGGAGATAACGTCTCTGTAAAGGGGTACTCTAGCCCTGAAGCTAAGCAGATGATACACTGTTATACTGCTGGGGGTGATCCTTCATAGATTCTGGAATTTACTAATCAGAGGAAAACAGTGAGGGGGACTCAGAAAGATTCTTATGATTCAGCATTTCCTCATCCCCGGGGATGTCTATCACCTTGCTGTAGGGATGCCTTTCAAGGTCCTCCTCAAATAGCTGCTGCCTCTTTGGGGACCCAATGAGGCTGTGTATGCTGGAGGAAAGGGCCTTAGGATTTACAGTTGGAGAGCAGAACCCCGAGGGGCCTGCCCTGACCCCATCTGGGTCCCCCTGGTCCCCAGAATGTTGCTGGCCACCACCCCAAGTCCCCTCTACCCCACCCCACCCCCCGCCACCAAAGCCCTCTAAAGACCCAAAAGTTCCAAGTTGAGATCCAGAAAACCCACCCTGTGTGACCTTGGGCAAGTTGCTTGCCTGTGTCTAAGTTGTGGGAGGAGAGGGGGTCAATTGCCCGCCTTGAAGGCTCCCTGCAGTGACCTCAGCCCTTCCCCCACTCCACTCCGGCAGCTCTGGCAAGGTCACTCACAGCGAGCTCCATGCCCCTGGGTTCTCAGGCCTCCCCCTGTTTCCATCCAGCTTGTGGGTATCCACACCATCTGTGCAACTGACACCTCCCACACTTCTGCAACCTCCAACCTCAAGCCCCCATGATCTTTAACTCATATATCTGAGTGTCCATATTTCGTCTACATTTACTCCTCAAGTCTAATAAGACATCTCAAATTCAACCCATCCACCAGTGAGCTCTTGATAACAGGCTTTCCAGGTGGCCTTCTCCATCTCAGGAAATGGCAACTTGCTCCACGCCAGCATCCCAGTGCTCCAAACACCCCCTCGCAACACAGCTGGGACACTCTTCCTTCGCTTGACATTCCTTCGCTTGTTTCAGACATCACCTGGGAAGGGGGCCTTCCCTGATCCCGCACATCCACCCTGCAGCCCTCAGCCCCTTACCAGCCTCTTGGGCCTCCATCTGGCCCTGGCCAGCACCTGACCTGTTATGTATCCACTTACTGGAAAGTAAGCCTCCAGAGGGCAGGTTCCTTATCTTACCAAGTGCTGTAGGCAGAGTGACCAGAGGCTCCTAATATGTGTTTGCTGAATACCTGAAGCTAAATGTGATTTCCTGTATTGAGTGCCACATGCACAGAGGGTAATTAAAAAGCAGATAAGTAACTCTCCTGTGTAAGGTCTGGCATCAGACCAAGTCTTTCTGAGCCTTATGCAATCAAAAGAGGATAATAGCAATTCTGAGTTCATAGGGCCAGATAAACATCTGTTCAACAATCATTACTTGAGTCCTGTGCTGGGCTTACAAACATGGAATTAAATGAGGCCCTGGGAAGTTGGAGGCCAGAGATCAGAGAGACCAACACTGAAGTATGGTACAGCACTGTGGGCAAGAAGAAAGAGCCAGCAGGGCTTGAAGAGGAGGTGAAGCCCATCTGGGGGGAGGGACGTTGGAGAACCCCCTGGAGGTGACATCAGAGCTGGGTCTCAGCCTGTCCCGTGGAAGAGCCTCAGTTTGCTCAGCAGAAGTCTGGACCAGATGTGGCTGGGAAGCCGGTAAGGCTAGCAGCTGGAACGGGGCAAGGCCAGAGCCCACATCCCGCCCTTCCAGCCAGGAGAATGACCCTAGAGATCCTGCAGCGTTGGGTGGGGGAGCAGGCAGCCTGGCTTAGGAGGAGCTCTCCTCAGAGAAGTTTCACAAATAGGCTCTTCCTACATCCTTCCCTGGTCCCCTGAGGACCCTTCTCTCTTGTCAGTTTCAAAGGCCCTTTTTGTTGATGTCAAAGCCAAGGCCAAACCGTTTGAAAATGCATTCCCAATCAAGATAAGGAGTCTCCAGTTCAAAGCCTGTCCTGACTAACTCTTTCCGTTAAGTAAAAATATTAATCTTGGTTTTATTTAAGCAGGTTTTTTGGCAAGAAATGAACGCCTGCGGCTAAAAATAAATCCAAATACACACACACTCCAAAAATCTGGAAAGCTGCAAATCATTTCAACCCAAGTTTCCATCTCAGGGAAAGCTATTAAAACAGGAGGATATTAAAACCTCCCTGCTCAGAGACTCCTGTTTCTCAGTGCCTGCCTTGTGTTCTGAGGTCCCTTGGGCAAGCCTGTCCTGGGGATGCTCTGTCCCCCGCCTTGTGGGAAGGGGAGGAGGGGTGTGTGCGGGCCTGGCTCTCCCCACCTTGTAAGTGCGTTGCTCTGGCTTTCTGCTTCAGCAGTTCAGGAACTACTCAGGGCCCTCGCTGACGTCTGTTGTGTATGAAATGAAGGGGCCAGAGAGGGGAGGGACGGGAATGCAGGCCCAGAGAGGTCAAGTTGCCTGGAACTCTGGAGAGTACCCGAAAAGAACCCAAAACAATCTGCATTCTACTCCCGCTTTCATGTTTTAAGTGGTGACCTCAATTTTAAACTATTAAAAGATAAAATGTAAGCGTCACCAGCTAGGCACATGCCTAGACTTGGGGTTAATGAGTTTAATTTCTAATCTAACTGCTTTTAAAGTCAGCCACTGTTAATTTCTTGCTGGGGCCACCAACAATTTGGGAGAAAGAGATGCACCATTTGGCTCAGGTCAGGGCAAAAGTCCATGGGCTGGCTGGTTCCTGGATTCCGGCTGACTTGCCCCGGGAGCAAGGACCTCATATCTTAGAAGGGTGATGGTGTTTCTGTGTTCTGAGTTTCTAAGGGTTCAGTAAGGTGACTGTCCTCATTGAGGCTTTTACTCCACAAGACAGACAGTGGGAAATGTGGTCCTTCTCCCACAAATCCCCCACATTCTCTCAGGAGCAAACGGGATCCACAGACCCCACTCTCAGCCCTGCCTAAGCCTCCCCTGGGCTCCCAACAACTACAGAATGATTCTGCATGGCTCAACAGTACATATGTAGCCCTCCAGGGTTGGGACTCCACCTTAAGTCCTGCCACTCCAAAGCGCCCAACTCCCAGCCAGTAACCACACACTATACTGACTTGTCGTGAGATGCCTCCCACCTCAGTGAGAATCACTTCCTCCCCATGCACCTGATCACACATAGGTCTTCCTGCAAGACCCACCCAGCTGAAATGTCCCCTCCTCCAGGAAGCCTTCCGCCCACCAGGCCAAGTTAACCTGCCTCTCTTCTCTGCTCAGTTTCCCTATCTTTCTTCCAGCACATGTCCTTCTTGAATGATCAGTTCCTTGGGTGCTCACTAGCATTACTAATTACCAGATGGCAGGGACTGCATCTGGGACTCCAGCACCTGGCAGAGTGCCCAGAATGTGGGGTTCCCAAAATTGTTTGTTGAATGAGTGAATGAATGAGGCTGTGGGAGAGAATCAAAGGTAATACAAGAAAGGAAGACAAGGACAGTTTCCTGTTTAGCCTCTTGTAGTGGTGGGTCAGGAGTCCTGGTTCCTAAAGGTTACCCAGAAAAAGAGGAGGCAAGTAAGTGTGGGAGCTGAAAGGCCAGAGAGGGACTCTGTTCCCCACGATTGAAGACTCATACCCAAAGAGATCATGGGATCCTACTATGGGAGACCCCAGTTAAGTTGATGTCCCTGTTCAGAGATCACCCAGACTCAACCAACCCAAGCCTCAACATCTTAAAGGGAGTTGGTGGCAACAACAAAATTAGCCCCAGAGAGTCCCCCCAGGGCTCTCGCTTCCTACCCTTGCCGCCCCCTGCAAGCCTCTGGCCCCCTGCAGTGGCCCTTGGGAAATATGACAAGCAGGGCACACCGTTTCTTCAGACCTCATCTCCCCGTCCTGTACCCCTCTGCCAGCATATTTGTTGTTTGCTTGTTTGATTTGTTTCGGTTTTATTTTGCTGCTGCTGTTGTTTTTGTTATTCATCTATGAAAGGTACTTAAAATTAATCCATTCACTCATTCACTATTTATTCAGAAGTATTTGAGGAGCTGTGTGTCCCAGATCCTGGGCCATGTCTTGGGGATTCAGCAGTAAGCAGGTAGACACAGTTCTTCCTACCTTTAAGAACCTTATTCAACTGTGTGAGACAGGAAGGCAGGTGGTCATGGTCCAGGAGGAGCCAGAAGTGTGCAGCAGGCACACCTTGCCAGGCTGGTGGTGCCGGGGGGAGGACAAGTCTCCTTGCTTGGCCAAGAGAAAGGACAGGGCCTCTGGTAGAGGAAGGAGCGCAGGGCAGAGGCCTGGAGGCAGGAGTGACAGAGCTCAGGGCTGCAACAACTGGCAGAGGAAGGTGAAGAGGGTGAGGACGCCCAGCAGTGTGTGCTGGGTCTTGCTTGGACATGGGGCAGTGCCATTTCTCAGGTGGGTTTCTTCTCAAGGCCAGATGGTGACTTATCACCTTGTTCCTGCTCTCAGTCCTTAGGATGGCTCGTTCCCCAGTGTGTGTCAGCTGATAGGAGGTCCCCAAGCCCTCAGAAACCCTTAGTAATAAGCGTAGGTCTTGTCTGCCCCACTTTGTCTCACATCCACAAATGTTCTCATTCAAATTCTCATCCCATTTCTTTTTTCTTTTCTTTTTGAGACAGAGCCTCAAGCTGTCGCCCTGGGTAGTAGAGTGCCATGGCATCCCAGCCCACAACTCCAACTCCTGGGCCCAAGTGATTCTCTTGCCTCAGCCTCCCAAGTAGCTGGGACCACAGGCACCCACCACAACACCTGGCCATTTCTTGGTTGTAGTTGTCACTGCTGTTTGGCAGGCCTGGGCTGGATTTGAACCCACCAGCTCTGGTGTATGTGGCTGGCGCCTTAGAGTTTGAGTTCCAGGCGTTGAGCCTCTTATCCCATTTCTAATTTTCATAGTTAAGCTCAGATGGACCTCCATCTCCTTCTGTACCCTCCCTCCTCTCAAACCCCTCCCCCTCTTGGAGCGGCTATGCCTTGGTGTTGTGGCTGGTCGCCTGTGCCGTGTTCTGGTGAGACACAGAATCCAAGCCGCACACTGACCTCTCCAAAGCTCACTCGAAGGGTCAGATGGACTCGGCCAGGGGGGCTCAGACTACCCCTCCCCACCGACTATGTGTGCTCCAGCCCCTCCCCAGGGGCCCATGGGAAACTTTATCCCGCACCAGTGGCCACCAGAATAGCAGCGTGGTCTTCAGCTACAGCCCCTTTGAAGCAGTGCCCAGAAAAATGCTGTGCCCTCGAATAGTTCTCAGAGCTTCCAGCTTTCAGGTCGGGTCATTTGTGAAATAAGAACAGCTGGCACCATCTCAGGAGCTGTCTATAGCATTTTATTTTTCTCCTAATTGGGATTTTGTGTGCTGGGCGGGCCAAGGGACCCTGGGATAGGTCTAGGGGCAGGGCCATTGTTAAGCCGCCTTTGTACACCAGACCTGCAGAGGCGGCCTTTGCAGACTGACAGCAAATTTGCTTCCAAAATGCACTAAGACAGGGAAGGAGGCTTTTCTGTGGTTTGAACAAGCAGCAATGTCTGCTCTGTCTCTGGAGTTTATATACAACACAGATGCCAAGGATATCCCGGGACACCCTTTGGGTGGCTTTTAAGATAGTCTAGGCTTCTCTCACCTTTAACTTCATCCAGGAAGGTTGTAAACCCCCAGAGGACATAGCTCAAAGGATCCCATTAAAAGCAAGTGTTTCTTGCCCACGCTTACTGAGAACCTCTCCTGCCAGCTCACAACCACAGTACCCAGCTAGTAGACACTCCAGGCAGACACAGGTATGAGAAAAACAAGCCCAAACTATAGGTCTTCAAAGCCTAACACAGGTATGAAGTATAGCTAACTCTGAAGGTGTGGAGGAACGATTAGAGACCATATCCTTTTAAGAAAACCTCTATTTTATGTAAAATAAATAGGTAACGAATGCTAACTGCTGCCCTCTTTGGTCAAAGTGGGAAGTGGCAGAATTATAAAGCCAACCCCAGTTATTTCAGAGCAACCTTGCCCAGGCCTAGCAGTGTGATCCGGAGATGGTGTCCGTGATGTAAAACAAAAAAAACAAGACCACCTGCTCCATAAACACCTTCTCTATGCAACCCATAGTCCCTGGACCTCTTATTGTTCAGCAAATACTTCTGAGCGCCTGCTGTGCCAGGCACTGTGTCAGGCGGCAGATAACAGCGTACAAGGCAGACAGACACACTTTACAAACAGTATATCTAATCCTTCTGATTAGCTTGCAAAATATGTAGCATTACTTTTCAGTGGGTATAAAAATAAAACCAGACTCAGGGTAGTTAAGAAACTTGTCAGAGGTCACCCAGCTAGGAATTAAATCCAAATATGCCTGGTAGCGGAGCTTATCGTCTTTCTGCTACTCAACATTTAGCAAATCTGAAAAACTCAGCTGACAAGTCAAATGCATTGGAAAGATGGAGAAAGGGGAAATGCCCTAGGCTGAATTATCAGAGGATTTGGATAAGACATAGATGATGAGAAGGTTACAGTTAACTCCTGACAACTCTTAAAACATCTAAGAATCTCTTACTGGATTGGTAATTCTATTTATGTGCTGGCTGGGGTCAGGGTCTCTCATGGCCGGGTTGAGGGTACCCCTGATATGCGGGCAAAGAGCAGGAAGACAGAAGTTGGGTAATTTACCTGAAACCCCATGATTTGGGGACAAGGGGTACAGGCCTAAAGAGGACTAAAAAGACTGGCAGGGGGCAAACAAGTCTACTTTTCTGGGCATCTGATCTGCAGCCCTGGTGTGACCCTGCTCAGCTGCAAGGCCATTCTCTTGCAAGGGACTCTCTTCTGCTCCCCTTTACCTAACAACTGCCATTGATCCTTGATATTCAACTCAAAGGACATTCCTCAGATGAAGCCTTCCATAACCACCATCCCACATCACACAAAAGCAGGACCCCTGTCTTTATACACACACACATACCTTTTCATGCACTTGTATATGTTTGTGCATTAATTGAATAACGTCTCATCCTCTTTCCCTCCCTACCCTCCGTCCGCACTCACTAAGTTATGTGAGGATTATATCTTGTGCTCACCTTGCATCCAACATCTCACACAGTGCCTAGAACATACTAGATGCTCAATAAACAGTTGCCGGGAGGGGGAAATAAGGTATCTTTTCCATCCTGGCACCTTTTAAGTACTTCCTGAGAGGGATGTATCACTCCACCTTCCAATACTGTGAAGTTCTTTCGCTCACTATATCTAGTTGCAAATTTCCGAGACCAATTCCATTTTGCCCTTTGCTGATGTAGAAGAAGATGCTGGGTTTTGATCACAGAAAGAAAAGAGAAAGATGGTCCAGACAGTGGAAATAGCCTGATCAAGGGCACAGCAGCCAGCCTGAGCCCTTGCTTCTGAGCCCAGCATGGCAGAAGGCACATGGCTGAGGACTGTGAAGACCCAGGCTGGAGAGAAGGACACAGGCAAATGTCCAATTCCCTGGGTGACAGAAGCTTGAAGGGAGGACTTCTCAGGACTGTCCCACAAAGTGCGTTTGTTTGTGGATCTAGTGGTTCCTGCATCTCATGCAGCTCCCTCTCCAGCTTCTGGGATGGCACCTACACCAGCTGGAGTCATGTTCTCTGTTCTTCTGGGCCACCCAGACGGCACCTCTCCCCAGAGTCTGGCTACACTCTTTGAAGGAGGACTGTCATGGCACACTGCCATGCTGCTGGGCACTGCCGCATCACAGGGCATCCACAAAGTGTACACAGCACAGGCTACCTCCCTGCCACCTCCACTGCAGGCCAGCAGCGTTTTGCATAAGTGACCAGTGACCTCATGTGTCTCTGCCTGCCCATGGGAGGCTCCTATGAGAAGGTGGCTCAGTTAGACCCTGGAGCACACCCTCACATCATCTGCTAGATGCTCCCAGCTAGAATAAACAGGGCAAGCTGGGATGTGTTTTCCATGATATGCCATGCTCTCAGGAAACGAACCATGCGTCCTAACGCTGACACAAAGTGCAGGGGGATGGTCAGGAATCCTGTTGCCACCAGCCAGGCATTGTGGTGGGCTCCTGTAGTCTCAGCTACTTGGGAGCCTAAGGCAAGAGGGTTGCTCAAGCCCAAGAGTTTGAGGTTGCTGTGAGCTAGGATGCCACAGCACTCTACTCATGGTGACAGAGTGAGTCTCTGCCACAAGAAAAAAAAAAAAAAAGGAAACCTGTTACTGTCAGTCACAATGCTAATTATAATACTGTTGTCAGTGACAGGGGCTCATCTATTGCACACTTGCCACGCGCGGTCAGTGCTAAACACTTTCCACAGATTATCCCTGCCGAGTCTTGGTAAGACCCTGTAAAGTAAGTGCTGTCCTTAGCCCCAACTTGCAGAAACTGAGGCTTAGAGAGAGTGACTCTCCAAAGATAATCTAACAAGGAAGTGGTGGACCCAGCACAGTCCCCAGCAGCCTGACTGGGTCACACCCATCTTCCAGAAGCACAGGTTTAACTATAGTGCAGTGGGTTTCCTGATCTCACATAGAACCCAGCACACTTCATGGACCACAGACCTCCTGGGGGGGAGGGGACCTTCAGTGTAACCTCCACTGAACTCCCACCTCCCACCCCAGGGTTAATGCAGCCCAGGTGCAACCATCTCTAACCTAAGCCAGACTGTTCCACGTCAGGCCAACATTTAACTGTAGGGAAATTCTCCTCTCTACTCCCTCCCAGCTTGTGGCCTTCTCCCAACGAGTTGACATCTTGGGCTTACACAAAACAAGATATTTGAAGCACATCGTCATGTTCTAAATCATCTCTGGAATAAATATTTTCACAGATGTAGATGGTCCCTCCCAACCTACGACATGGTTTTACATCCCCCCCACCAACCCAGTCTCTAAGAGCTTTGGCAGGGGATGAATGCAGATTTCCCAGGATGAGTACACAAAGTTGAGATCTCATCTTCCCCACTTGAGAGTTTCTGATTGGTGGTCAGGCAGCTTAAGACTTCACGGTCATCCATTAAAAACTTCCAATGTTAAAAATCTGTGAAGAGGGTAGATCTCATATTAAGTGTTATCACAATAAAATAAAAAACAAACAAAAGACCTCTAGTGCTTCCAACACAAATTCTGTCTCCCAATTTGGATGTGACTTAAGAAATAACTCTGCCTGCTCTAGTTAATACCCGTGCTCATTTGGGTGTGGAAAGACAGGAATTAAAAGAAAAAGAAAGAGGTATTATTACACAGAATTTTTTTTTTTTTTAGTTTTTGGCCAGGGCCCAGTTTGAACCCACCACCTCCAGTATATGGGGCCGGTGCCCTACTCCTTTGAGCCACAGGCGCCGCCTTACACAGAAAGTTTTGAGTAGCAAAAAGAGCTCTGGGCCAGGAGTTGGGAGCTAGATTCTCTTTCTGGATCTTCTGTCCCTTGGCTATGTGAGTTGGACAGATCACTTCCTTCCTGGAGCCCTAGCTTTTCATTCTACAAAATGAAGGTGTTGGATGAGCTGTATTCTAATATTCCTATTCACCGTGGGGGCCAAGGGTGCCGCCCCTTTCCCCTGGGTTCTGCTTTCTCTTCATCAGTGATGGTCTGAGTTGCAATGTTCTCCTGGTTTGCTGGGTCTAGAAGCACATTTCTGAAAAGTTGATCAAATGTGAGCAAGTAATTAGCATGCGTCAGGGGCCTCTTCCAGCTTTGCCTTAAGGGTCTTTCCCAGCCTGTAAGAGCCTGAAACCTCCCTGGATGTTTTGCAGTTGCCAAAACTAGGGACAGAAGCAAGTACAGAGTGGGCTCCTACTCAACCTGCCTGGTCCATTGATCGCGCCATTCAAAACGAGAAGGGCCATTTGGTAACTATTGGGACGTTGCTATTGCATGGCAGTGCTGGCACAGCCGGCTGTCCCTGCTGTGAGCGGGGCTCACTCTTTAGCTCCTCGCTTCAATTTTCGTGGCCCTCACCAATCTGTTTCTATATTAGGCATCGTCTTGGGGGATGGGGCAGTAACGTCCTATTTTCCAAATGACGGTCCAGCCAAGAATTTATTAATAAAAATGAAGGCAAGCCTGGGATAATTCCACTGGTCAGAGCACTGAGCATTAATGCCAGGGAGGGTCAGCTGGATCCTAACATCAATGCCAGGTGAGCTCTCCTGGTCTACATGATCCCAAACCTACCTAAAGAAGAATTCTACAGTATGCTGAGAAGCAGAGGGCTTCTGCTTTTAACCTTCCAATGATATGACAATGCTAGAAAATAAAAATGCTTCCAGGATGATCTCAATGGGGACTAGGCTGTACTCCCCCCACACACACCAAGTAGGCATATGCATAGCTCTGAAAATAAAACCCAGCTCCTTTGCCTTGAAAATCTGGTTTCAAAGAAGCTAAGGTAGGGCAGTGGTCTCCAACTTTTTTGACACCAGGGACCATTTCGTGGAAGACAGTTTGCTATGGATGAAAGGCAAGGGGTGCAGGGATCAGGAAGGCAGGCGAAGATGGGACAGGAGGCAGGGCTCAGGTGGGGGATGCGAGAGACAGATACAGCTGAAGCTTCTCACGTTCCCTCCCCACTGCCACTCCCCTCCTGCTATGCGGCCCTGTTCCTAACAGGCCAGGCCATGGACCAGTTGCCCATCTGATGCCCAGGGGTTGGGGAACCACATTCTAATAGACAAGTAGACTCTTCACAGGATATGTGCCCACTCCAGTGTTCTAGGTAACTTTCAACAACTCTCCCCTCCTCTGGGTCTTTCCGTTTCCCAGGGACACCATCCACCCCCATCCTCTACCTCTAGAGAAAGCACCTTGGATGGCTTATTTTAAATGTTCCTCGAGCACCTCAGAAAAAGCTGTCCCTAAAACAGGAGGGAGCTCTCTTCTGCCCAGCCTAGTGCTGCTACACCCTCCTGAAGGGCATTCTTGGAGGCACAAAGGCCAAGATGCTGCCGTGACCTCAACTTCAACCTCTCTCCAACCTGAGCCTAGCCAGCAGCTTACATCCAGCCACAGGGGCGTCTAGTCTTGAAACGGAGAATATTCAATATTTTTCACTCTGTTAATATTTTTACCTTCATTTCCCTCCTTCTCCTCCCACTCCTATGCCCCTTAGCTGGGAAAAAAAAATTTTTTTTTTAAGCCAAACAAAAAACAAAACCCCGTGCAGGCTGAGGCAGCAGATTGTGATGTTCTAAGCGGATTTTGCTATGTGCCAGCAAAGACTGTCAGCAGGATCTGCAGGAAACACCTTGCAGAATCCACCCGGAGAAGCCAGAGGCCGCAGAGGAGTGCGAGGCGGACACGCTGGTGGTGCGTGTGACAGGCTAGTGCTCCAGGCTGGGTACAGGAAATGGCGCTGGGAGTCCAGGCCCTCAGAGGGCAGACACAGCTGGGTGTGTGTGAGACAGCTGCCATCTCTCGGGTGTTTTCCAAAGAGAATTGCTTTGACTTGCATGTCTATTCCCAACTGCCTGGGCATGATCTGGGCTGAGGGTCAAGGGCACCTTCCCAGGAGTTTTCTGTTCCCGGGTTTGGCAGAAGCTATGCTTTCTGTGAAGAGGGGCACACAGTCCAATGCCAAGTATGTGAGGACCTGGGCATCCTAGGACCGGGGGGTAGATCCCAGCTCCAGCTTCTACTAGCTGCAGACTCTCGGGAAAAGCATTAACCTCTCTTCACCTGGGAACCGGAGGTGCGATCGTGTGTGTTTCATTAGGATGTTGTGAAGATTACATGAGATACCACAAATAAGGGACTTAGCACAGTGCCTGGTACACAGTAACCACTCAGCAAACAGCTTGGGGATTATTATTTCACAAGAAACTCCCTTCCCCAAGGCAGCAAAGATGCTAGAGGCAGCAGGGGAAAAAAAGAAAATAAGTGATTCCAACAAGAGAGAAAAGAAAACATGAAGTACCGAGTAGCTGGACCCATATGGGCTTTGGGAGCTCACGGCCAGGCTGCCAACCTTCCCTGGCCTGAAATGTTGGCCGTCGCACATGCCCTTGTCCAGGCCATTTCAATTTCAGGTCAGGTCGGAGGGAGGAACAGTGACTGGTTTCAATGCACTAAACACCCACCCAGAGCTGTGCAGAGAGGGCGAGCCAGAGGCGGGGAGGGGCATTGCCAGAGACATGTATTTCCAACGTAAGTCCTTCAGGGTCACATCTTGGTCCCATTCCACCCAAGGGTGGGCCCAGAAGTATTTTGCCAGTGTGTGGTTGGGACCCCCAGACCTTCCTCCTGGAGAAGCCACGGTGTGGGACACCAGCCCTGCTGTGCAAAGTGAAAACTGAGAGCCATTCAGTTGGTCGGCCTGCTCGGGCAAGGGTCAGCGGTCAGGGCCCAGCATTGTCCTGGCCGGAGGAGGGGGCAGCCAGTGGTCAGCATTCTGTGGGGAGGCCACAGTAAAGCAAAGGCGAGGGTGTGATGGGGACCAGGGCCATTTTTCACTAAGTAGGAGGCAGGCAGCGGCCCAGCCATGATGGGAGTGGGGGCCACACAGGGCACCTGGCTCCAGTGGGTTCTCAGGCCAAGAGGCGAGGCGACACGTGGGTGCAACAAAGCCCCGAAGGCCCGAGGCCCCCGCCCTTGTCTCTGCTGAATGAAGTGCCAGCTGGGAGCCAGCTGGGCACAGGGGGCATGTATCCACGCTCCATCCTCTGTTTAGTAACAATTATGGGCATTCTTTCGGCATCAACAGGAACAGTGCAGGGTGTTTCTTTGAACCCCGAGACATGATCATGAAAGGCACACTCAGATCAAAGAGGGTGCTGGTTTAATGTTCAATGCAGCCATGCCTCTGAGGCTGGGGACTGAAGTCAGCAGGGGAGGGCAGGGACTGCTCCAAAGTGCCTGGCTGACACTGGCAATCTCTTATTTAGCCCTGTCGGGCTTCCTCAGCTGTACAATCTGAGGGTAGAAATGGTGCCAGTTTCCACGGGTCCCTGTGCCAAGCTCAAGTTTGCCATGGGGAGTAAGCCAGGGGTCTCCTGCAACCCTCAAGGGTACCCCTGGAACACTGGGAAGTAAGGACCAATTCTCCCCAGACATCTTTGACTTTGTCCCCTCCCCATGTAGTGACCCTTAGTGATGTATGAAGGGTGTGAATTTCCTTATGTGACCTCTCCCCCCAACTGTGGCCAGTGGACTCTTCAGCTCTATACCCCTCTCTCCCGCCAGCCCCAGTATAGAATCAGGGTGCTGGTGAGAAGAGCCAGGGCAGCACATACCTCGAGGGTGGCCCACTTCCTGGCAAGTCCACAGTGGGTAGACCAGAACTCCTGGCTGGGTCAGGAAGCTTTGCTTCTAACTGCTTGGATTACTAACTCATAGGGCAGCTTTGGATAAGCCACTTCTCAACCCTGGGCCTCCTTCCCCAACTGGGAAGCAGAGACCGAACAGAAATCCTTAAGGTCTACAAGTCAACATGCCCTGCCTGAAGTCTAGAAAACACATCTGGAGGGAATGGAAAAGTTTTCTTTAAATCCTTCATGGGAGCACACCTCTGGGCCAGGGGCGGGATGGCTGACCTCCTCCTGATGCTCGCTCTAATGCAGCAGCCGACAGATGGCAGAATCTCCCAAAGGCCCATATCTCTGAAAGGTTTGCTGCTTCACATCAGCTGTAAAGAATGTTGCCCTGAGAGGCCGTCTGCTCCTAAGTGGCCCTGTGCAGACTTTCCTTCTAGAGTATCACCACTCAAGGCTGGAGCACAGGAGCTAAGTTTGAGTTCAGCACCGCCACTCACTAGCTGGGTAACTGGGGCAAGAGCCCCGATTTCCTCCCCTACCGAAAGGGCATTCTTTTATGCACTTAACAAATACTAAGAGTTTTAAATGTCCTCTGGGCACTGAACAAGACGAACCAGGTCTCTGCTCTCCTGGTGCTTAAGTAATAGCAGAGGGAACAGATCCAACAATGCCCAATGTGATGTTAGGTGTCAGGAGGGAAAGGGGGCAGAGAATGGGTGGGTAGGAGGCGGGGAAGGCCCCTGGGAAGGGGACATTTGAATGGGGACATCTGCGATGAGAACAGCCAGCCAGTAAATCCCTGGGGAACAAGTTGCAGCAAGGGGAGAGCAAGGTGGCGGGGAGGACAGCAAGTTCAAAGGCCATGAAACAAGAGCCTGAAGCATCCAAGAAACAGCTAGAAATGTGTAGCCAGGACAAGGCCAGGGGACACAGAAGTTAGGTTCCACAGAACTTTCTAGAGCTCGTCAAGGAGTTGAGAAGCCACCAGAGAGCTTCATGCAGGGCATTGCCAAGACGCGACTGACATTTTAAAAAGGTCACTCTGGTTGCTTTTTGGAGAATGGATTGTAGGGGGTGCTGGAGAGAAAGCAAAGGAATTAATAATGGTCTTAACTCTCCTTCTGTGCACATGGGAGGAGGCAGCTATTGTCACATGTTTTAAAATCCATTTTTACAAGTAGGAGCTTGCAGGGGCTGGCACTTCCAAGCTATTTGGAACTGTATTCCTGTATAGATTTCAAGGAAACAGGGTAGGGTGGCAGATTCTGCTCTGCCTGGGCTATGCAGCTGTCCAGGCCCAGATGAATTCACATATTTAAACTGGGAGCTTTGCTGTAGGCCACGCCTGGCTCTGTTTTTGCTGGTGGTGCCGGACAGGGGTAAGCTAACACCCAGCAATGTGGAGAAGCTGACATGCCACACAGTCCCTCGCTGAGTTCCTGGCAAAAGCTCATCTCTCCTGGCCTCACTTTCAGGGCGGGGAAGGAAACAGCAGAAGAGCTAGTGACTTGTTCCCTTGGGGACTTTTAATTTCAGAATGGCCCCTTGTGAGGATAATGATCATCAAAACCCAAGCTCCCCAAGAGGACACACATCAGTGCTCAGAGCAGCAGAGATCAAGAGCAGCTTGGGTCCCAGCCCTCTTCTGCTGGGGCTTGGAACACTGGCTTGGAGGCTGGAGGCCTGAGTTCAAATCCTATCTCTGCGTCTAGGTTCCCCCAAGTGGAAGGTTCCCTTAAGGCTGTCATAGAGTGGAACACCAGACAGAAAAACCCATGCAGACCTTCCCCAGTCACTCACTCAGCACGGACACTGTCTGGGTAGCAGAATTTGGACTCACAGTGGGTCCCCCAAGGCCTCAGTAACTGTTCACAGAATCCGAAGACACGCAGTGCAGTCTACCCCAGTTAAAATGTAATGTTATCTAAAATGCCGGGAAGTTCAGAGCAATCAACAGGATGGAACATCGTGAATATCCAGTTTAAAAAGACAGAGAAAAGCATTAACTTTTCAGGACTTCAGTCGCCTGTCATTTGTACAACGTCGCCTGACATTTCTCCAAATTCAACAAAATGAGACGGAGATCTCTCTTTCTGTACTGCAGTGCCCACAATCCCTGCAAGTTTTCCAGGGTTTTCTCCATGTATTTTGATTTTATTTCCTTGATTATCCTTTTCTTTAGTACCTTTAAGAAATATAACTTCACAAAAAAAAAAAAAAAGGCTGAGAGAAAAACAAGTAAATAAAAAGAAAACTATAATTGTTTAAATAACCTAAACTCCCACTCCCAGTTATAACTATGCTTCATATTTAAATGTTACCTTTAAGACTTTTTCCTGCAATCATATCATAGAAACCGATATACACCCATGAATATGTTTTTCCTCCTGTAAGAGAATCATACAGAAGATACTTTTTGGTGATCTGGTTTTTTCAGCCCCAATTCATGCCTCACCTCTTCAGAGAGCTGTATTGTTTTCACTTGCTGAGAGAGAGAACAATTGGTTGGATGCTTTTATAAACATCGACACGTGTATGTATGTCTACATACGTATACGTACGGATAAATGTTTATTGTGTATACATATATACATACAAGCATTTATACACCCACACTTTCATGCACACATCTTAGCATAATTACCTGCTTTTTTCCCTTGGAATTAGAAGTGAAGTCCTGTTTTTAAACCTGTCATTTAAGTAGTAACTAAGCTCAAGTCCGCAGACCTTCGACCAGCCATTACTGGCCCCTCTTGTAGACATCTAAATGTGGTACTCAGAGTACCTAAGGAAGTTTTAAGGCACAGTTTCCCAGGTCCCACAAGCTCAACCCCACTTCTCCCATGTCCTCCCATCCACTGCCCCGTCCCTAACCCACAGAGGCCAGCTGGTGACCAAGCCTGAAAGAAACCCTGTCTGCCTGAGTTTCATCCCTTTTCAGCCTCGCTGGACCCGGGCGGCGATGCCCACGTTCCAAGATCCGAGTAAACATCCCAGGACAGGAGGAGCCTAGTTGTTTGTGTCATGAAGTCACTGGTTGAGGCTACCTCTCCAAACAAGGTCCCTTTCTGCCTTCTCTGTGCTCTTTTTCTTATAAAGGCCCTTGGCTTGTCATGGGCAGTGTTAGTATGCAGCGCGAGTAGGAAGCATCCCTCTTGGTCAAGGAGTGAATGCAAACTGCCATGGCTTCTCTTTACTAAGTATCAAAGGCATCTGCCTCAAACACTGGTCCTGAAGCAAAAGAATGGTAACCAAAGCGGAGGAAACAGACCAGACTGTTTCCCATGAAGGCAGCCACACCAATAACCCATTCAACCAATAAAAGTAACTTCCCCTATTTTTGTACAGACAATTTGCACCATACAAGTAGATTCATGCCTCTACCCAATCTGAATTCAGTGATAATGCTCGGCATAAAAAATTATTTTTATTATGCAAACATACATGTCTATACACAGTAGAACCTCTGTAAGTTAACCACCCAAAGAACTGTAGCAAACTGGTCAACATACGAAGGTGGTCAATATAAGGAATTAGGCTCACTGGACTGTGGTGCATGTCAGGTCTGTGAAAATTAGGGCAAGTTTAGGAGGTGATCAATGTACAGAGGTGGTCAACTATGGAGGTTCTACTGTATATGTGTGTTTATATACACACTTTATTTTATTTATTTATTTGTTTGTTTATTTATTTATTTATTTTGAGACTGAGTCTTAGTATATCACCCTGGGTAGAGTGCTGTTGCATTCCAGCTCACAGCAACCTCAAACTCTCGGGCTTAATTGATTCTCTTGCCTCAGCCTCCCAAAGTAGCTGGGACTGCAGGCTCCTGCCACAATGCTCGGCTATTTTTGTTGTTGTTGCAATTGTCCTTGTTGTTTAGCAGGCCCCAGGTTGGGTTCGAACACGCCAGCCCCCATGTATGTGGCTGGCGCCCTAACCACTGAACTACTGGTGCCGAGAACTATACACTCAATTTTAAAAGGGCATTCCTCCCCTCCCAATTGCTGAGTGAGCTCCAGACAGGGTCTGCTGCTGTCCTAAGCAGTGCCAGTCCCTGGACTATGGGCTTTAAAGATAGAGCCCAAGATTGTGTTACACTGTACCCTGTCTCCCGCAGAGCACCTCAGCTGCTCAGTCTGGGGGGATTCGGCAAAGAAAGGGTGAGCTCACAGTGCTAGAGGAAGCAGAGGTGCGGGTGGCCACAGCCCAGGTCCTTTCCCTGCCTGCAAACCCCCCTCCAAGCCCCTCTGCAGCCTCTTCTTGGCCCCGTGGGAAGCCGCCCAGCTTCTTCCTGCCCCAGCCAGTCACCACACCTCCTGTTTGCCTCGGTGACCCTTCCTCTTCTCTCCTGATGTTCTCCCTGCCGGAGGCTGCTGGCCCAATCCCACAGCACTCCGCGCCACGCTCGGCTGGCCCTATGCCAACCCACAGGACCCTGGCTATTTCTGGGCCGGGACAGGGAAGGCCACTGCATCCTGGTTTCTCAGAGGGGACTCTCTTTGGCCATCCTCCAGGTGTAAACTGGCTCGTCTACTTAAAGAAGCAGAGGACAGCCACCCCGCCCACAGCTCCCGACAGGAGCATCCCTCACCCCCACAGCATCCCCGGGACAGCCCTCCCGCAGGTCCCCCAGACACAAGGAACTGCAGCTTTAGATCTGCACAGACAATCAGGGCTCCCAGAGAACTGCCCACAGGACGAAGAGTCCCCCGGGAGCCAAAGGGAAAGGAACGGGCTGTCCCAGCTTCCCACGCGGTGCTCCAGACCCCCGTGCAGGGATCGCTGATCCCTGCTTTCCCACCATTGTTCTTTTATCTAATTTATCAATGCGTCATCCTTGGGGAATTTTATTTTCTAGAAAACATTGGCCAAAATTAAAATCACCCAGAATCCCACACCCCGACAATAATGAGTGTTGATATTTTGGTACAGAGACATCCAGACTTTTCTCGAAACATCTATGTGCACATTTCTGTGTGTGTGTGTCTCTCTCTCAATACCATCTTCTGTTCCTCAAAAGTGCATCATGGGACTCTTCCCACATTGATATGTAACCATGTCAAGCAGTCCCCTGAATTTAAGCAAGCATAATTTAAGCAATTTATTTGCAACAGTTAATTGTTTTGGTAATTGTAAACAGTACAGCCCTGGACCCCATTGCCTGGTTACGTCTTTGGACTCAATGTCTGGAAGTAAGATTGGTAACATGTCTGCACACTTTTGAGGCTTTTGATGCTGGGAACTGCACTACCATGAGGTCACACCGTCCCCCTTCCTCTCAGCAGCCTGTGAAGGTGAGAGACCAAACCCTGTCAGGGTAGGAAACGCAAGCACTAGGATTCCCCGCACAGCTCTGCCAACTCCAGGGACATCATCTGGAAATCCCCAAAGGCGTCAGCCCATGAAACGAGACAGTTGCTGAGAGTTAGAGACAGACAGAAGGGGCTCTAGCTTCTCACGGAGTAATGAGAAGCAGGTGGCAAAGGCGGGGAGTGCCGGGTGTCCCACAAGCTCTATCTCCCAGGAAGTGTCCTGCCACCAAATGGGGCCTCTGGTGAAAAGTGTGGCTATGTGGAGCAGTGACAAATACCTGACACAGGAATCCAGCCACTAGACCAGTCTTTCCAACCCTTTTTGTCTCACAGCACACTTGAACCTAGGGTTAAACTTAAATTAGGCTGATCCAAAGAAAAGAGTTTAAAAAAAGAATATATTTACTGTGATTTGAACTTCTTTCAAAAATAATTTCATTGATGATCTTTAAAAATATTCATGGCACACCTAAGATCCTCTCACAGCACACAAGGGTGCCAGGGCACACTGCACTGGACCCTATCTCCCCCTCAACCCCAGCCAGCTGTATGACCCTGGGAAAGGGCTTCACTTCTCTGCACCTCTGTCTTCCCATCGGTCTGTCTTGCCCTTCACTTGAGATCTTAATTCTGTGGTCTCAGAACCAGCCTTAATACCAGAGCAGACGAGTCTCCAATCCATCCATCTCCACTCACCAGCCATTCACCTTTCTTTGGTCTGTCGATTATAAATCCATTGCTATGAACTCAGCCTTCATGGAGGGCCATGCCCATTTTCTTTTCTTACTACAGTAGGGCCACCTCAGTGGTCAACAGGTGAGACAACACACCCTCACTGGAGAGTAAAGAATAGGCTTTTCAATGCAGGTTCAGTCTGACAGTTACTGGGAGCTGCTGATGTCTCTTACCCACCTTCCCATCAGCCCAGCACTGGAAACGAGACCTTTCCTATTTTGCATTTGGGAAACTGAGGCTCAGAATTGACAACATTTTACTCAATCTACTCCCTGAGAGAAGGCAGGATTGGGATTCGATCTCAACTCTGTTTGATTCCTAATTCACCTCTCTGTATCCTTCAAGGTCTTTCTGAACCTGCCCTATAGAAGGGCTTAGAAGGATGGATCTCCCTAGAGCTGGGATGGGCATGGAAAGAGCATGAAGACCACTGGATTTCTCAGACTGGTCCTGCTCGGCTCAGAGACTTTGGAGCTAATTAGCGTGTCTCTCCCTAACTTGTACCATCTATGGGGTAAGCAGTGACGGGATTAATTAGCAATATCTGGCAAAATCTGCTCATCCTCTTTATCGTTCATACAGTACTTCTAATCTAAAACGTAAGCAGTTAATCTCTTTTCCTCTTTCCAAGAACCCACATCTAAAGACTTGGCTTTCAACCAGGCATGAGTGAACTTCTATGATCCTACACCCCAGAGCGTATCTCAAACTCCAAACCTGCCCCTGGTCCCGGATGTCCCTGACACCTGGAGACAATCAGGTCCTACTGATGCCAAGACTTGCGTTCTCTGGGCCTTTGCCCATCCCTAAACAATTATATCACAGAAGCAATATGTTTCAACTAGGGGTCAGAAAAAAATCTCAGCCTGATTCCAAAGACTGCCCACATCCTAAATAAGCAAATGGGTTTAAAAAAAAAAAAAATTAAACCAACCCATGGAGTATTTGTTGGTCCCTTATTCCAGGCTCAGGTTTGCCAGATCCAGAGGGTATAAAGATGGTCTTGAGCACAAAAGCCAGCCTCAGACATAGCCTAAGAAGTAAAAGATGTGCTACCCATACTAGACCTTCGTACAAATCAGGCAGCCACATGCAGGTGTGACCCAAGCCGCCTCCTGCCAGTACAGATTATCTCCTTTCACTACTTCACTCCCTAGTGAAAAACAAGCAAATAAAATTCCCCTGAGCAACATGACAGCCTGTGACCACCCTCCCCCAACCAAGTGGCAAGATCCAGCCCCCCTCCATCCCCTCCCCTAGGTGCTGGTAGCCTGCACCACACACCGCACCAAAAAATCCCTGATTCTCCTGGGCTCCAAGAGGAAAAAAATAAAGAAACAAGCTGGTGGGTTTCCTAGGAAGTAGTGGGACAGATATGAAGAACTTCCCTCAGGCCCATGCATAGAAGAGGAAGTCAGGCAAGGAATGAAAGGAAGTTAATGCATCGGCTGTTCAGAATCCCCCCTTCTGGTTGTCTGAACTTTTGAAAACCAAAAATAGAGCAGGAAACAGGGGCCCTTGAGAGTGTTCCCTAAAGGGCCTCAGTTGTCGAAGCTGGATCCATGGAGGAGGGAGGACAGAGCCACAGCCTTGAGGGTGGGCGTGTCTAGCTTATCTTCGTGACCTCGGCGCCTTGCCCAGTGCCTGGACCAGAGGACATGGCTCATTATATCTTGGTTTAGGGACTGGGTGGATCGGTCCTTAGCATTAGTGTTAATGGCATCTTTAAGGAGTCATCGGACACAGTCCTTGGAAACCACTGACCAGCAGGGTGGGAGACAACCAGATGGGGAGACGAGGGCTGTCAGAGCCTTCACCTGGGGGTCTCCAGAAACACCGTGGCTGGCAGTGGAGGCAAAAAGTAGAAAATGAGATACAAACAGCTGTTTGGCCTCCCACAGGGCCAGGCCGGGGCTTAGGACCTGGCGCACATGGTCCCCTGTCTCTGTGTGTCCTGAGATGCCTTTTTTCTAAGCATCTTTCCAGCCCTTTGGTCCCAGGATCTGCAGCAGAGAGAGGCAGTCACATGCAGGTGTGACCCAAGCCGCCTCCTGCCAACATGGATGACTTCCTCTTTCACTACCTCACTCCTTAGTGGAAAACATAAGAAAACAAAATTCCCCTGGGCAACATGACACTCTGTGACCCCCCCCCCCCAACCAAGTGGCAAGATCCAGCCCCACCTCCATCCCTCCACTTGCCTCTGGCTCACCTATACTTACACCCGGGGCCAGCCTTGGAGGTTATTTATAACCGTGTCAGAGGAGGAGGCAGGAAATAGGAAATTATGCAGGAGGGGGGGTGAGGAGGCGCTGCAGGGGTGAGTGCCTGGCCCGTGCGCACATCATAGCCCTATGACAGGATTCTTCCCCAGGTGGCCTGAGAGCCCCACCTAGTGCCCTCTTACCAGCCACTGCCCCCCTTTCCAGGCCCAGGTGGAATCAGTTTCATCCTGAGTCTTTCCCTCGGTCTGGCCATGGTGATGTCAGCTTTTCTGACTAAAGTTAACGGTGCAGGAGCTGGTGGGGAGGAGGAGAGACACCCAGCCCCAGCTGTGGGAGGGTTTGGGGTGGGGACAGCCTTCCACCTCTGCCAGCCCCACCCTTCTCCTTCTCTGGTAAATACCTTGCAAGCCTGAATGGTGAGTGCCTAGGAATCCATGACTTCCTAAGTGCACAGACAGGCCTCAGAGGAAAGGCAACTCACTGAGACTCACAGGCAAAAGGGAGAAGAGCCAGCCTGGGGTCCTACCCTTTGGGACCATTGGCCCCTTCTTCTCCACCACCATACTGGCCTCAGCACCCTAGCTAGCAAGACCCCCCCCAGGACAAATATAAGTGCAATCAAGTTACCCAGTAGGCTGTCCATCCTTGCCTCACCCAGAGACAAAGAGCCCAGGAAGATGGAATCCCTGTCAAATCCTGGGTGGCCTGGGGCAAAATATTCAAAATATCCATCAAACAATTTCATCACCAAAACATTCCAAGGAACCACTGAACTGCCAGTGCCATTAGCTTTCATACTATTTGGGATTAAGTTAGGTGAACTCATCTTGGCTTTGGTCATGGTTGTCTAGTTTTAACACAATCCCCAGCCCAGCGATGGTCTAGGACAAGTCATCCAATGCCTGGAGATGGGCTATAGGAGTCTCTCTGAACTCTTGGCATTTGTCCAGATAGCTTTAATAAGATTCCCATTTGATAAACTCCTGTTGGTAAAATGATTAGGATGGTAACAAGTACAGCTCAGAGAGAGGACAGCCCCGGCTCAGACAACTAGGGACCGGGGTGCGTCCCCTTCCCCCACAGTGCTTCTCCCCTGGACCTTCCATCAGAAATATCTTGCCTTTGCATCACATTTTCCTTCCATCAGGACCCTAATAGTATAAATAAGATGCCAGGATTTAAAAATCTGATGTGTGCCCAGAACCGAGCCAAGTAAGATTATAAACGAGCCACGAGCACAGGAAGGATCTTTCACTCCAGCAAATGTTTGACCTTGAAGGTCACTCCTCCCTTCTCCCTTTTTCTTCCGGTCCCTGCCAAGTACCCACTCACACCACTACCATTTGTGTTTGTCAACCCCAGAAGAGGAATTTTCCTGGGTAATGCAGACCGTATTTCTTACTTTCTCCTTCCCCACTCAGCAACCACAAGGCAGAAAAGCGGGCAAAGAGGTTTTCAGAATCCTGGTTAGGACAGTGTCTCACCAACTAGGTTTATTTATAGGTGCTTCTTGGGAGAATTTTGTTCCTTCACTGGATATGTTCAGGAAATGCTGGACTGAACAGAGCTAAACAGGTCACCAGGCTAACGGTCAAGTACAACTTCAAGAGGGGAATATAGTAGACCGCTTTCCCAAAGAATATTTCCTAAGATTGAAGTCGGGAGGCTGGCACCTTGGGAAACGCTGATGTAGGCCTGCCCACTATTCACAGCATGCTCGGTGACTCTAAGAGCACTGCTTCATCTCTGCCAGGAAGGCAACTTCAGTTCTTCTGAACGAGACAATGAGGCAGCCTTCAGTAAGGCCCAGGAGCTTGATATCAGACGATGATCCCGATCTGATGGCAAATGCGGAGGCTCCCATCTGGAGGCTGCAAGGAACTAGAATCTGCACAGCACTTGAGGGAACATGAAAGTCTTGGTGAAAAGGCAAAAAGAAAGTGATCTCCATCTTTTTAACCTGGCAGGATAGCAAACAAGCCAAAAATAAGGGAAAAACAAACTGAACTTGCCGCTCTGACTGTTCTCCTGGCCAAAAGTAAGAAACCGTTGGCCACGAGACAACAGAAGTAGACAAATAAAGGTAAGAGAGGCCTCCAGCCTGCAGGGAGACTCCAATTAACCTCAGTCTGAAGTTCTTTTTATTCAGAATGCAGGGTTTTACTAGCCTACCGCTCCCTTAATAACCTATTTTCACTATTTATTTCTGCATTCCATTCTTATTTATTGAGCACCTACTAAGCATGGCTGCCCATGGTCAGGAATACCCATCAATTTCCAGGCAGAAAGGCTATTCTTAGTTTTTTGATGTGTATTTAAAGAGTGCTAATCCTCTCAGCCCCTCCCGCTCCTGCAGTTAGACACATACCAGTTTCCAACCTGGTACACTGGCCTCGCCCAGCTGGGAAGGCAGAATGGACAAATGTTCTTCCCGACCCTGCTTAAGTTGGCCAGGAATTTGGCCTTCATGGACTGAGGTAGCTTGGGAATCAGCCAAGTCAAATGAGATGTGCCCACTTTTCCTGGACCCTTCAATAAGTCCTGGAGTCCAGGGCCTCCCAGCTCTGTCCCTTTCTGTCAGCAAGTGAGGCAGAAGTGCTGGAAATCAAGAACAGTGTGACCCAGGCAGAAAGTGGGGCAGTGAAGGCTGGGGACCTCAGAACAAACACAGCAAATCAAATACCAACTCTCCCGCCCATGCAGCAGGATGACTGTAAGTGCAGTTTATGGTGAAGAGCTCAGACTCGGGAGGCAGGAGCCCCAGCTCAAATCCGGGTTTCTCCATGGATGAGCTACACAGTAGGGAAGTTGGTTTGCCTTCCTCATCCTCAGTATTTTCATCAATAAAGTGGGATGATGAGAATGATCATAACAACAATCCCTAACATTCTAAATCAATTTTATTGTTCAGAAGCCTTATTTTACTTGCACGAGTCAAAAAGTCCACTTCAGATGGCTTAAGGGTTTAAAGAAGAGGAGGGCTCGAAGGTTCCCCTAATTGCTGCTAGTCATGCATAATGGTTTTGAGCATAGATTCATACTCAGGTACTCAAAACACACAGGATCTGTAACTCTATGTCTCTCAGCTCAACTTCTCCATCATCTTTAGAAGAATTATCCCACATGTTGACAAAGTTGGCCTCTTGTAGCTCCAGGGTTCTTGTTCTAAGCTCCAAAGGAGAAGAGATCTACTCTCCCGATAATTCCGTAAAAGATCACGAGAAGGATCTCTGTGGTGAACTGCTCACCCTTGAACCACACTGTAACCCCACTAAGGTATCTCCAGGTTGGCCAGGCCAAGCAAATACCCCCCTCCCCCCCACCCCAAGGAGACTGTCAATCTCACAAGAGCAGAAACTCTCTTATACCTTTTTGTATATTCAAAGTGTAGCATAAACAGAAGTTACTTAATTTATATTTGTTTGAATGAATTGTCTTAACATCACTAAGTCTTAGTTTGTACATGCATTAAATAAGGAAATAAAAATCCCTAACCTGCATAACAGAATTTATATATGTGTGTATATGTATGTGAAGTTCTTAGAACAGCTGTCAGTAGAGATGAGCTGCTTTAATTTAACTCCATCTCAATTTTGTCATTGGCAAACCTCAATGGGTGGTGATGAGAGTTTAGGCCAATAGTACATTAAAAAGTTTCCACATATAAAAACAACTTAATAAATGTTAAATATTATCAAATTACTATATTCTAGTTTCATCTCTACCTCTTAAGCCAAACAGCTCTGCTTCTCTGGACCTCAGTTTCCCCATTTGTCAAGTGAGAGAACTGGGTTGAATGGCTTCTCCAGTGTCACAGCAAATGGGTTCCCTGCCCAGGAACCCATGTGGCCCATTAGTGACTTACATCATAGCTAAGTCAGTAGAGTCCAACCTTGGTTGGCCCAAATGCACCTCCAGCTGCCCATATCCCTGTGCACAGCTCCTCAGACCAGCAGAAGGTACAAAGAGATGCCTTGCTGTCTCAGACACAGTAGAACCTCCATAGTTGACCCCCTCCCCACATTGGCCACCTCCTGAAGTTGACCTAATCCCCATAGACCAGACATGCATCACATGTACATATCAGTCCAGTAGGCCTTGTTCCTTATGTTGACCACCTCTGTATGTTTGACCAGTTTGTTACAGTCCCTTGGGTGGCCAACTTGCAGAGGTCCTGCTGTCTTATCTCCATTTGTGGGGTCCTATCAATATGGTGGCCACAGACTAGGGTAAACTGAGGTATGCTGTGAGTATAAAATATGCGTCAATGTCAAAAACTTCATTTTAAAAATCTAACATCTCACTGATAGTTTTTAAATTGATGACATGTTGCAATGATCATACTTTGGACACGTTCAGTTATGTACAGTATTAAAATCAATTTCACTTCCCCCCCTTTTTGTAATGTAATGAGATCATTTAAAAACTGCATACATGGCTCACACCTAGGGCTCGCGGTATTATTTCCCCTGGGCGGTGCTAATCTAGTTCCTTTTTTTCTTTCTGTCCCCTCTGCTTGTGAGCTCCCCCGTAAGAAACTCTCCTCTAAGGGACACCAAAAGGAATTCTAACTATTTGGGGTTAACTTTTAAAACAAAATCAAACACAGATGTTAGCTATCCAGGTGGGGCATTAAATTTTAGAAGCCTCCAGGAATTGCCTCTGGCTCAAAGGAGCCCTGAGTAAACAAAACTAGTCAAGCCATCAAAGCACCCCAGGTTGTTAGCAGGATTGTCAGCACCTGAGGTTCTCAATCTCCACTCTGGTTTTCCAGGAATCTCTTACCTCTTCTATTAGAAAAGGGTGGGAAGTGGCTTTTATTTTATTTTCCGAGGTAATCACCACTGTTTAATACACTAGCTTAGCAGTTTGGAAAGGCTTTTTCTCATTAAGTTGATCAGTGCCCAATATGTCCAAACTGATGTTTTTCCCTCTCTCTCTCTCTTATAAACACACACAGACACAGACACACACACACACACACACACACACCCCTACCTAAGTACACTATTGCCTGGAAAGGCTGGAATGCTCTTTCTCAAATCATGCTCATTCATTCATGACACTTTCATGCATGCCTCCTAACATGAGGCAGTGAGCTGGTGAGTAAGATTTGGTTTCCATCCAGGGCAGGCAATAAGGAGGAATAGCCTGGTGGCTGACACTGATCAAACCCTTACTGCGTGCCAGGCAACAGGCCAAGCCTTGTATTTCCATTATCTTAGTGAATTCTCCCACAGCTCTCTGAGGTGAAAAGTACGATTACATATTCCATTTTACAGACAGGGAAAATGAGGAGGGTTTGCTTGCCCAGGACCACATGCCTCGCAATGAATGAAGCCCATGTTTGAATTAGGCCTTCTAACTAGAATCTGTACTCTCATCCAAAGCGCTTCTGGAAGAAGTGTGGAAAGTACAGTAACAACTACATGAGGGAAGTCTCTTGGGACATATTTTGCTTGAAAATGCTGTTGGTCTTATTCACTCGGAGATCCAAGGACTTAAAGAAAATTCAAGAGATGATCTGGACTCAAGGTCACTAAATTGGTGACCCACTGGGCTGAATCTGGCCAGGGACATGTTTTGTTTGGTCTATACATCTGTATGTGTCTCTCTTTAGAAAATTTCACAGTAAAATTTTGGGTTTCTAGCATATCCTAAGAGACTGGAAATTTTGCAATATTGGACCCACATTCTGATAGACTGAGCTAGACAGGAGCTGCCACCTTCAGAAGGAACATGGACCCTCCCATTTACCATAGTCGCAACCACTCTCTATTGCCTTGCTGATTTCAAAGCTGACTATCATCACTTTCCCACAGTTTTGATGTTTCTCTTATAATAAAGATGTAATTTTTAGTAACGAGAGACCACATAGACATATATCCATATGCTATATATTTTATAGAAATAATATTCTACTATGTCTAATATTCAAATACCCTGCGACTGGTCCTGGTAGGTGCTGGGTGTGCGATGTGACCTAGATGGCCGATGAGAGAAAGAGAATTAGTCGTAGAAGGAACTGGAACCCACACCTACCTGCCCGCCTCAGGTGTAAGCTATTCCCACTGTACCCAGTAGCTTGGAACTGTGCTCCAGAGAACAATATGGATCTTGGGATTCCCTCAAATCTCTCAGTTCTTCCCATGGCTGTTCATGTAAACAAAGGGTCCATCAGATCACACATGTCTCTATCTAAGCAGAGTCTTCTCAGCTACCAAAAATGTTTGAGCTGAGCCATTAACCAGATTTCCAGGGCTGCTCAGGTAGAGCTGTGAACAGAGAGGCCGGGCCTTGTTGTGATGTGTATTGAGTCTCCATGCCATCTCCTGTCCATCAGCTTCTATTGCGGTGCTAATGGGGTTCAGTTTTTACCAAGCCCTCCAGCAATCCATGACAAACCCTGAAGTGACCTTGATTCTTAGACTGAGTCTGCAAGGTGGCTTCTATCCATCTGGCATATCAGCTCAGCTCCAACAGGAAGTTTGGTGGTCAACTATGTCATCTGATAAAGCATCTCAGCTCATTAGAGGTTTTGTTCACTCAGGGCCCCCGTCCACATTTATAACCACAGAGATCCTGGCTCTGATATTAATAGACCATATTTCTAATGAAGTTACCTCCTAAAGGATGTTGTTGATGGGTTTAGGCGCTCAATTATTCAGCAAGACAAGACAGCCCTCCAGAAACCCTTGACGCATAGTAGGCATGCAGTGAAATACACGTGAAAACATTGGATGGCATAGAGCCAACCCTGCTGTTTTCCAGAGAAGAGGCACAAAATCCAGAGAGGGTGATATCACAAAGTCAGGTGATGAACCAAGACTGGACTCTGGGTCTCCTGACTCTGGCCAGTGTTTCTCCCCTACACTACACTGCACCCCCCCTAGCCCTGGTAGGAGACAGGAGGGGCAGCCTTGTACTGACTTGTTAGCTGAGTTCGGTGTCACCGACCTATTCCAGGGACCTCACTTGGCTATCCCAGCATCTTCTACCTCTGCCCATTAGAGGCAAACACGTAGGAGCAGTCTAAACAGGGAAAGGTGGGCCAGCCCCGTGGCAAGTGTTGGGCTTGGCCTCAGAAGACGAGGGTTCCAATCCCAACTACACATATCAGCTGAATGGCTAAGCTACTGGGCCACAACTATTCTCAACACTGACATCCATTAAATGGGACCAACGACCACCCCCACTATCCTATTCTCATTGGAATATCAGGGTCATCAAATGAGATCCAGTGTACCTGAGACTTTAAAATGTCATGAAGATAGAGTTAAAGGACTTTGTTGTTTCTTTCTCCCTGTGACAAAGTGGCAAGCATTGGATTGGGGCAGGGGGCGAGAGGGCAGTCAAACAACCATGATTTTGAAACTCAGCTCTCTCTATGTGACCCTGGAAAAATGTGCTATCACTTCTTAGAGCCCCAATTTCTCACCAAAAAATAAAGTGATAATATTGGCTCTGCCATAAAATCCGACACCCCTACTACTCAAAGCCAACACTTACTGAGCTTTTACTGTGTTGCAGATCCTGTGTTGAACATTTCTGAGAATTATTTCACTTAGTCACTCAACCCCGTGTGGTCCTTACTATCATCCCCCCCCCCCCAATTTTACAGATGAGGAAACTGAGCCCAAAGAATTTGCCCAAGCTTGTGGGCAGCAGAGCTCACAAGAACTACCTTATTTCCAAATCAAAAAGGCTATGAGTGGATTCATGACGACAAAGTCTCGGTCAAAGGGAGCCCTTCCAAACAGATGAAATGCAAGCACTCCAGCCAAGCATCTCAAGTCACAAAACCAGTGTTCATGAAGTCGGACCCCACATCCTAATCTGGGGATTGCAGGAGCCGTGAGGTCTCTGAATGGAACACCCCTTCCCTGCAGGCAGCTGTTACCCCTACGGCCCTCACTCCGGGAGGGATCAAAGTTGGGCAGAGGGGGAGGGGATAACTGCCACGTGATATTTAAAGTCTCTGGTTCTGGAATGGCTCTTGGAGGCTGGATCTGCTCAGGATTTCCCCCTCTCCACCCCCCACCTTCCCTCACCCCAGGGCTCTGTTTTTCCACTGGCTGAACATTACCTTGGGCTCCGTGAGGCAAGAATGTACAGCTTTCCTTCCCTTCCCGGCCCCACATCCCCACAAAAAGCCAGGTGGCCACAGGCCTGGGAATACTTAAAGTTTCTAGTCTCCAAGTCGTGAAAGCCACCACCAGGTGATCAGGTTTACATAGACATAAATCAGACTTGGGTGCTGGGCAGCTGGATGATCCCTTCTGTGACACACAGATGGCTTCTAAATGGGTCAGGAAGGTTCTCCAGCTCCCCACCTCCCTGCTTCTGCTGCTCCAGACACTTAATTTTAGCAACTGCACAAAAAGTCCTCTTAGTTTCACTGCAGGTGGGAAAAACACCTGGTGGCCCCATCCAACAGTATTTAGTGAGCGAGTCCCTTTAGCTAGAATCAATACTTTTTGTGCTCCTGTCTGCCAGAAATGAAGGCAGGAAGACAAACAAGAGTCACCACCTCTGAAAGGGCAGGTGCCTCAAGATACATCAGCTCTCTGCAGCCTGCAGCCTGTGCTGGGCCCGTAGGCAGCGCTTGGAGAGGCAGCGATGGTGGAGATGTATGGGGCCTGCCCATAGGGAGCAGAGATGCTCAACTGGCATGAGACTGGAGGCCCATTCTCAAAAGGGGTGAAGGACAGGGACAGAGTAAGGTGCCATGGGCTATTTGGAGCATTTCAGTAAGCCAGCCTGAACCAAACAATGCAGTCATCCGGTGGCCCCTGAGAAAGCACCCCAGACTTACAGGAACACCAGGCTTTCTTGCTGTGGGCTGCAATTTCCTCGTGTATTAGCTGATGACATCAGAATAATGATCGGTTAGTAGCAGCCGTTCTAGTTGTATTTTGATTTGTTTTTAATGGAAAAATAATCAACACTCAACATGTGAAATTATGATGGATCATTTTTCCGAACATGGGATTTATTGAGAAGAAAATGAAGTTAAAAATATTCCTTGGTGTTGAAAGACTAAGACTCACTGATCCAGTGGTAAGAGCACCAGGTTGGGCTTTAGGAAGAGGCTATGAGGCTCTGTTTGGTGAGGATCTGAGAACTGACCCTACAGTAATCTCTTCGGCAACAGTGGGAAGGCAGGGGCTAGAGGGGGCTGGCTAGGAAGGAAATCACGCATAAGCATAGTGGAAAGTCCCACCAGAGAGGCGTCCGAGACCCACGTGGGGAAGCTGTAAGAGACAGACTAAAGAGATAAGAGTGCCAGCCTTTGGTCTATACCAGACATTGATGGATACCACAGGGTAGAGACACAGGCTAAGTGAGTAAATGTTCTGAGCGGCATGATCTTAGCAAGCAATTTGACCTCTGTAGCCTCAAACAGCTCACCAGGCAGTGGGGTGGGTGACCCCACCTCACAGCATGGCTGACATACAGGTTAAAGAGTATGGAACGATGCCTGGCACACAGTGAGTGCACTGTGATAACCAGGAAGCACAGTATTGTTATTTCTGGTGATCTCCTGGTGGGGTGTCAGTTAGAAATCTCCACTTCTGTTCTCTGGGAGGGTGCTGGAGAATGAGGTCCAGCCAAAGATGGGCCTAGACTTACCATGTAAGGCAGACAGTGTGGCATGTGCCTTGCCTTTCAGAGGGGCTGCATGCACTCCTCTGGGTGGCACACAGCTCTGAGCTCTCACCCCCCAGCCCAGGAACGTCCTCCTCTGGGGATTTCCCATGTGGCTTTGGAGAATTTGGCTATTACCAGAGCTGGTGCTTTTTTAAGCATGTCGAAAATCTGGGCAAGGTGTGTGACTATTCTTCTGCACCAATGCCAAGGAGTGGGCAGAGAGATGGGACCAAACGAGAACTAGAGAATGAGAAGTTAATGAGGGGTGTTCAAAACTGGGGGGGCATCCTGGGCCAGGAGCCACCGAGAGTGCGTGGACCAGCAGCTAGATCAGGAAGGGCCAGCGAGGAGATGAGGAAGACAAGGTAGGAGGGGTCCACGCTGGCCCTTGTAAAAGTCATTTTATGATACTTGGTCCTAGACAGAGTCTCCCTCTGTTGCCCAGGCTAGAGTGCTGTGGCGTTAGCCCAGCTCACAGCAACTCCAAACTGCTGGGCTCAAGGGATCCTGCTGCTTCAGCTTCCGAAGTAGCTGGGACTACAGGCGCCCACCATGATACCCAGCTAATTTTTCTATTTTTAGTAGATACAGGGTTTTGCTCTTGCTCTTGCTCAGACTGGTCTCAAACTCCTAAGCTCAAGGAATCTGCCTGCCTCAGCCTCTCAGAACACTGGGATTATAGGCAGGAGTCACCTCACCTGGCCACTCAGTGTCCTTCTTGTTTGGGTCCACCCTGTCTCTGGGCACTCAATACCCCTCCTAATGGCCAGCCCACCACTCCCATCCAAGGACCAAATACAAGGGGGACCAAATACAAGGGGGACTAAAGGATATGTCCCCTCCCTGCCACCATGAACACGGGCGGGGGACAGAACTTTGGGTGAGAAAGGAAAACCCTTGTGTGTGTACCACGGCCACGTATGCTTTTGAACCTGAGTTCATGTGAGTCCCCCAAGTCAAACAAAATGTCCATTGCTTACTATGAAAGCAAAAGGACAAAACTGTCTTCAACTGAAAGACTCCAAAACTGCAACAAACCAAGGGCTGCAGCTTTCCGGGCCCTTTAGCCCCTCTCCCGCTGTGAAAATGTTCCCATGAACTTGGTCTTAGTGGTCCCTTTCAAAGAGACAAAGAGGTAAGCAAAAAGAAAAGAAAAGCTCAGAAAGTCAAAAAAAGTTGCACGCTGTTCTCCCATTTGAGAGAAGCATGGAGGATCTCAAGTACAGGCTGCGACGGTTCCTCTGTCCTCTTGTGTTACCCATCTGAAAAGTGACACAGCCACTCTGGAGTGCGAGGGAAGAGACAGGAAGCTGCAGAGGAGTTTGTACGTGTTTGTGTGCACACGTGTGTGCAAAAAAATCCCAGGGGAATCTTGGTGGAGGGCAGAGAAAGGAAAAGTAACCTGACTTTGGCAGAAAACCCTGGTTCTGCCATTTGCAAGTTGGGCCTCTTTGAGGCACAAGCTTGAGGTGACCAGATAGAACTCACTTAGACCTTTCCCCCTCAACTATTTCTCTGTAAAATGGGGACAATAGCATTTATTTTGCACAGTCATTGCAAGCATTAGAAATATTTTTTATAAAGTGACTTACACAATTACTCAATAAATGGGGGAAGGAACTATTCACATAGACAATGCACATACCTGTGTACAATAATTCCAGTTGTATATCTGCCACAGACAAAGGTGTATATCTGCCACCGTACAACAACTATTTGTCACTGCACACATCGTAAGGATGAAAAGCTGTCAGAAGCTCAGATACACATCAATAGGAGACTGGCTAAATAAATTATCATATCCCTATAAGGATATATTATTATTTTAGTAATATAATAGTAGATAGCAATATATAATATGATTATGATATAATATAGCATATGTAATATTATATGGTACAATATATTATAAATATACACACATACAGAAAGTGTCCATAAAGTTTGTGTGCAATTTAAAATAGTGTGCCATTTCAATTTGCACATGATCTTTATGGACACCTGTATATAGTGGAATATATTGTAGAGCCAGACTATAGGGATTTAAATACAGGTTCTGTTACTCGCCAGCTATATAACCTTGACCACGTTACCTAATTTTTCTAAGCCTCAGTTTTCTTGGCTATAAAGTAGAAATAACAAAAACACACCTGCCTCACAGAGCTGTGCAGATCATTAAATGAGTTAATGCATGTTAATGACTTAGAAGGTTCCCGTGCTTATAGTAACCCCTCTATAATTATTACCTTTTAAAATTATAATCCTATGGAACACTGTACAGAAAAGGAATAAAGTAGACCCGTGTGTGTGCGGTGTGTGTGTGTGTGTGTGTGTGTGTATGTGTGTGCGTGTATCAAATGAGAAAGGTACCTAAAACACATTGTTAAATTTTAAAAAGCAGAATACTAAATGTATTCTACTATTCATGTTTCTAACAGAAAAGTCTACTATTACTTTGCTAGGGGTGCCTGTGTCTATAAATGCAGAGAGGAAAGGATTTAGAGAAGGAACTAGAATTCAAAGCAGTGATCAAAAAACCTTTCCTCTGATTTTAAATAGAGAGACACAGATATGGATGGATGGATGGATGGATTAGATACCCGCAGAGATACATACAAAGACATACAATGTATGCATATAATACTTCTAAGTTTAAAAGTGTTAAAAAGGCCTAGATGCACATTTAGTCCCCTTTTCTAAATAGGGAAACTAAGGCATAGAGACATCCAATATGTGGCTGAGCACATTATTCAGCCCTCAAGGAAGGAGTTGAGCCCAAATGTGCCCTCCCCACGGCCTCTCCACCACCCCACACTGCCTCTCCAGGCCACCCAGAAGTCGACTATGACAAAGGCTAGAAGAAGGGGCCTCCTTGCCCATACTAGCTGCAATGGTAAAAGCCAAATGCAATGGAGAATTGTGTTGTTGTTTTTGTTTTTAATTAATGAACCTGTTGGAATGTGCCGTTCAGCAGTGGGGCTGAATGGTTCCTGCTGCTCCTGCAAAACAAACAAAAATCCCTCCACCCGGAGCCACTTCCGCAGCCACTTTTCCAGCCTTATCTATCCGGGAACTGTGAAAGGGACACAGAACTGTCAGAGGGGCACTTCTCCAGCCGGGACCTGATCTTCTGACTCCCTTTCTGGCTTTCCTTCCTCTGCACACATCCTCACAGACTGGGCACCTCCCCCAGGGGGGCTCCAGCTCACCCCCACCTAGAAGAGGCAGAGTCCCGAGGCCCTGAGACGTCTCTATCAGCTTTACTTCTCCCTGGGCCTCGGTGGGACAACACAGTCATTTTCTCACTGCAGCTTGATAGTTTTGAGGGTCTTTTGCAGTTTTAACAGCCAAGGAATATTAGGAATAAGTTCTCAAAACCTCTGGCCATTTCGGCCACATTTGTATCTTCTAGGAAAACTTCCCAAATTTAGACGTAAAGCATTCTTCAAATGTTAACTATCTGCTCCAGCTGCACATTACCAGCCTTAGGATATCATAGCCCAGTGAATGCTGGAAAGTTTTTGAAGACTGGCACAGCTAAGGATATGTCTTAGCCTTACCACGGTGTAGCCAGGTGGCCAGGCACAAACCTCTCTCAGCCTCAGTGTTTTCCCTGGAAAATGGATACAATACCTACTTTTAAAGTTGCTGGGTGGGGACGGGAGGAGGTTAAAAGAGATGGCCTCTTGGAGCTGTCCTCCCACCTCCAGCCCAATAGCATCTCTTTTCTTTCCATGGTTCCCAAGATGCCTACAACCTGCATCCCCTAGACTTGCCCCATTAAGTGGCTGGCTCCTCTCCAAAGTCCGATTCTTTTTATTGTCCTTAAACTTCAAAACCCAGTGTTGAAGTGCAATTGCATGTGTGCAAGAGAGAGGGAATGGATCTTGTTTCTTTGCAAATGGATTCTTTGCTAAAAGGACAACCTCAGATCTGATACTAAAAGAATCTGCTGGCAATGGCCCCTGTCAAAACAATTTAGAGATATGCAGGGGCCACCCTCTAGGGCTGGCAGCCAGCCCCCAAGCTGAGCCTCAGTCTCAAATTTCCAACAGGCTGAGGGCAGGCCCCGAACACTCCATCCCGCAGCCCGGCTCCTCCATGCAAAGGGCTGGAGAGAAGAGGGCTCAGCATTCTGAAGCAAAATTCTCTCTCTCTGCTGCCTGCCCCCTTCCCCTGCCACCTTTGCAGAAAACACACACACACACACACACACACACACACACACACACACCAATTTTCAGAAAGCGCTTGGCAGTGCCCAGCCCTTCCTGAGCTGGACGGAGCTGCTGGAGCAGGATGTGCCCGGCCAAGGCCGCTTTCTTCATCCCCAGCACTGCCCCCCCCCCTTCCTCCTGCAGAGTCAAGGTTTTGTCAGGAGTTTCAGGGGCAGTGACTGGTGGGGAGGGGGCCGCAGACAGCCTGCCTGCTGCCAAGTCCCTTCCTTTCCCCCACAGTATGTCTCATAAGCCAAGCTGGCATGTAGTTTATTCTTCTCCTAAACACTTCCATAGGGTGCAGGGCCCAGAGTTGCCATAGAAACACCTTTTAACTCCTCCTCACCCAGAAAGCTGTGTGAGGCCCTGGGGAAGAAAAGCAAAAAAGGACACCTGTAGATGAGGAGAGAGGAGAGGGAAGCCCAGGCCATGGGGAGCCCTGGGAGAGGGCCAAGCCAGGTACTGCAGGCCCTTAGCCGGGCAACATGGCATCTAGCCACGGAGAGATAACTACCAGGAAGGTTCTGGAAGAGGAAGTTGGCAGGCTGGTTCAAGCATCTTCTGTGGGCTTTACAGCGTTGACCAGTGAGGTTGTAGTGCTCAAGCAGACTGGGGAGATCCTACACATTTTCTTCAGTGACAGAATGGGCAGAACTTCAACCCAGCCTGGAAACCACAAAGGCTCTGAGCCACCTACTAGACAGCCGAAGGGCACTCTGAAAGGCGGCGGGAGGTCAGTACGCCAACGGCCCACACCCACACCCACACCTCCCATTTTAAAAGCATTAGCTCATCACTGTTACTAGTGCAGTGCACCAAAGCGAGGCAGAGCAATTTTGGATCCGGGCCAGAGCATCAAAGATTATTCATTTCTTTTTTATTTTTGCTACCACAATGTTCTGGTCTTTGGGTACTTCCTGGTAACTCTGCTTTCTTTAGGTAGTTTTTTGGGTTGAGGGTGGGGGGAGGTATTTCTTGAATCAATGCAAAGACATTACAAGAAACCTTCTGCATCAGCACAGACCCACAGTCTGAAACCCAGGCAGGGAACAGAGTCAAGGAGGGTTCCTAGTGAAAGCAGGATCTGCTGCTCCCACTTTTTCCTGGTGAAGTTCCAGGGAACAGATCTCAAAGCAAAGGGGAAAAGGGAGGTGTGAGGTCCCTTCCCCTCGTATACCACAAGCCCAAGTGAACGCAGCCAACCCATTTTCAAGCAGAAGAGGCTTGGGCTGTGAGTCTGCACACCCCAACTGCACCTGCTGGCCTCCTGTCTACATGTGTGTGCCTTGCCCTGGGCAGCATCAGAACTCGGCTGCAGAAACACTAGCTCCCCACACTAATCAGGTGGGAATGTCACCAACTGGGGAGAGAAGGGGAAGGCCAAGTGGAATCTGGGTGGAGGCTTGCAGGGGAAGAGGGAGAAAAACCTTCTCAGGCTTCAGGCAGCCCTAAGGGATCCTTCCAAGCAATCCCCAAACTCAGGGGCCAGCCAGGTTCCCTGGGGAGAAGGGAGAGCCCTCCATGCCAGGCCCCAGGAAACCTCTTAACAAGGGTGACCCTAGGTCACACAAACACCCTTAGCTGCCAATGGACTGACCTTCTGGTCACCACAGCCACCTCTCTGACTTCTGCTAGGCTCAGCCTGGCCCACCAGCACCGCCCCTCCCAACCTCAGCTGCCTCTCCTGCTCCCTCCTCCTCACCACAACACACTTGTGGAGTCCCTTACCCAAGACCCAGTGGAAAATTTCCTTCCCCTTTATGACTGCACTTAAAACACACACACTCTATTCTTCACCTCTGAATCTACACAGGCAGAGGGCGGTGACACAGGCAGAGAGGCAGTCCTACCCTGCCACCCAGCATACAAGTGTGCCTGGCCACACGTGCACACACACACACTCACACACACACTAGCACAGAGAGAAAGAGGGGCCACGGGACTTGCATGACTTTTGAGTGGGAAAGGAGGGGAAGGATGTTTTCGGCTGCCACTCTGCCTCTGGCCATCCAAACACAAGTGTCCGAAAGCTCCCAAACAAGTCTCCCAGGACACCCTGGGACACTCTCCTGGCCCTCCATACAAACTGGTTCTATTTCTTACTGGGTTTCTCTGATCAAGATACTAAGTCCAGTTTGGAATTGTCACCCTGATGTGACCCTTGGCATCTTGGTCCTTTTGGCGACAGATTTTCCTGCCCATTTCTTCCCCTTTCCATGCACATTCAAGGAAAAAATATAGACTTACTGCAAATTTTCACTGCTATGTGATAAGTGATCCCTCACACACGCCACCTCCTGCTTCCTATCAACACTCTCACTAGAGTTCCTCCAGGACGAGGGGCAAGCCACAGCTTTCTTCTCCTTTTTCCCCCTTAAATGCACCCAAACTTGGTGCTCTAAGGAGCTCCCTTAGAACTTGCCCTGGGAAGTTGGATCCAGGGAGGGTCTCAGTGAAAAAAGTGAACTCCAAAGGTGCAGGAGATGATGCAAACTTTGAACATTCTAAGTTTCTCCTGCAACTTTCCGTGCACATGGCTAGTAACTTTTTTTTTTTTTTTAACTAGTCTATATCCCAGCACTTTCGTTAGCATTCCAAGTTTCAGGAACAATCTCCTCACCATCCACACACACACCCCCACCCCCAGCCCTTCCACCTTGGCAGTGAATGGGGAAGTTTTCCACATGTCAGAAGGACCAGGAGGAACCTTACACCCTAGCAGGAGCGCACAGGCTGCCAGGGGTTCACTTGGCCACAGTTGGTTTCCTCAGCGGAGCATCTTCCCGCCTTAAACATGCCAGACCCCCTGCCCGAGGACTCTGGGTCTCCCCACTCCGCCCAATACCTTTGCCCCTGTCGTGGCAGAGAAAAGGAGCGGGGCTCCTCCTAACACCCCCAGCGGCGCCGCAGTCCCGGCTACAGCGCGGGGCTCGGGCGGGGCACCAGGAGCGCTTACCGATGTCGGAGTTGCAGAAGGCGTCCTGGGGGTGGCTGGGCGAGCATGTGCACGCCTCGGCGCCCCAGTCCCCCAGGCTCCAGATGCCCAGGAGCACGACGAGCCCGAGCCAGGGAGTCATTGCTGCCGCCGCCGCCGCTGCCGGAGCCGCTGCTCGCCTCTCCAAAGTTGCGGTGCGCGCCGCCGGCGGGGCCGCTGCAGCCCGAGCTCGCCCGCCCTGCCGTGCGGGGCAACTTCGGCCTCGGCGCGCTGCCCCCCGAGTGCCCAGCGGGATGGGATGGGGCGCGGCGAGGCTGCCGGGGCGCTGGCGCAGGACTCTGCGAGCCGGCGGTCTCTCCGTGAGGAGCAGCGGGAGCTGGAGCCGGAGGAGCCCCAGGAGGACGAGGACCAGGAGGACCAGGAGGAGAAGTCGTCCGGGCGCGCGCCGCCTGTCCGCTGTCTGCTCTGCGCCGCTGCTTGGGCCGACGAGAGATATAGTGCTGGGGGCCTCCCGGCCCCCCTTCGGGCGCTCCGGACCCCGCCCCCTCCGACCAATCGCAGAGCCGCATTACCTCATCGGCCCTCCGAAAAGGGGGCGGGGCCGGGGGCGCGGGCCGACGGGGCGGGGCCGTCCAGGCCCGTTCGGATCCTTATAGGGAATAATACGGCTGTGGACACGCGAGTGGGTGGGCTAGGGCGCGCCCCGGACCGCGCTTGACGCCTGGCCCCCAGCGGCTTCCCCTGCCCCTTCTGGCCTGCACCCTCACCCCACGCCCATCCCGGGCCTCTGACCGCCTCTGTCCCCAACCCCCACCAACTACTTACTACTCACCCAGTGCAGCACAACCCCACCCTCAGTACCCTGCCCTGGAGACCTTGACTGAGCCTGGTGGACCGTCTAGAGCGAACTGCCAAATACTATCCCTCTCCCTTCTCTGGAGGGAGCGGGCAAGGGGAAAGGACCCAGACAGATGTCATCCCTCCCCTCCCCTCCCCTCTCCTCCCCTCTGCTCTTCTCTTTGAGCAGCCGTGTGCCATTTGGAGCTTACTATATTAGACGGTTGTGCTTCTGGGCTCCCCTGAAGCAAGCGGGGTTGTGTATTCATTCAGCAAACACTGTTCAGGTGCTTGGGTAAGCAAGACAAAATCCTTGGCCCCATGGAAATTCATGAACACACATGGGGTACTTTTCTAGGGTGCCGAATGCTAAGAAGAAAACCAAACAGAGCCATGGATTTGACTTGATGGAAGCAGGGAGGAAGGCCCTGCTTTCTGTGGAGCAGCAAGGAAAGTGCACCTGAGGAGCCATCCTAGCTGAGAAGTGAGCCAGCACCAGCATGGGACAGTCTGCAGAAGAGGGCAGCCGGCAGGGAGAACAGCACGTGCAGAGGTTCTGTGCTTACTTGAAGAGCAGCGAGTAGAAAGGCCAGGAGGAAGTGGTGACCTGCTGGAGGCAGACTGGCCTCCATCTTTCAGTAAGGGATGTTGGGGTGAACGGATCCAAAACTGGAGTAAAACCAGATCCTGGAGAACTCTCTAGGATACTAGATGACTGGCTATGACAGATGATTGCCCATAATTGTAATTAATGCAATTACTATCCTTACCATACACATCTTGGTTCCGCTTTATATTTTTTAAGGCAGGGTTCCAAACCTCACCCCATTATATCTCACAATAGTGCTTCTAGATAGGAAAAGCCAGCACAAGTATCATTTGTACTTTCCAGAAGAGGAAACAGCACAGAAAGATGGGATGATTGGTGACCAGCCAGGAATGCAAGTCACCCATTTCCACTGACCCTTCTTGTCTTAAGACAAACATGTAATTCCCCGACTGTACTTGTATCTCTCTCCCTTTCTCTTCCAGCTCATGCTTTTAGAAAGAGACTTGTATGTTCAGGCTCTAGAAATGCTACAGAACTGGCAGAAATACAAGTTTGGCCTCATTCTCAGAAACTTTGTAAACTTTGTTTACACCTCTGAGAAGCGACATCAGGATGGCAGAAGCTGAAAACTTTGTAGGAGATGGTATTTTCAAGAACAGTTTTTAAACTCCTTTTCCCCCTTACACATATTAACCAGGGACGGGAAAGCAGTTTCTACATCTTCCTGTCTTATCCCCAACTTAACTTTGAAGATCATCCCCCAACCTCACTCTAACTACAGTCTAACCCAGAGAGCTGTCTCCCTATCTCAAAGTTTTTCCAACACTATGTTCATTGATTCACAGGATGTGGTTGTATTACTTCCTCAGCTGTGCTAGGAATACTTGGAGGCCTAGGATATCTCGCTATACTGCGTTTTGGCCCTCTGAGAAAAAAATAGGGTTCCAGGAGACTTGAGCATAGGTATGACCAATAGCCCGTTGAGTTCTGAGCGAAAGCACCCCAGAGGCCACTCCAAGAGGCCAAGCTGAATGAGGGCATACTTGATGGGATTTAAGAGATTCACTTATCCTCACAGTGCTAGTCATGTGGAAGGTTTTATAAGCCTTTTCAGACCAAATCCACTTTGGATAAGCATCTTATATGATAGAGGGCTTCTCTTCTCTATTTTTCTTTTCTTGTTACAGTTTTGTCCAAAGTGCCAACATGTTCTCCAAGGAAAAGCCTTGCTTGGAATGTGAGTTTGAGGTAGATAACTTCTGCTCCACTTTAAGCAGTAGGTTCCTCCAATAAAGCATCTGAAACATTAGCTTCCAGCAGCTACTTAATTATGCAAATGCAAGCACACTCTGATTGTTCTTCCAGCTGAAAGGTAACGAAATTGCTTTGTAGTTCATTTCCACTTGCCTCCTATTCTAAGCTGGTCCACACATCTTCCCTTCCCATCACTGGAGTTCTGTGAACTTCAAGAGACTGAGTTGCGAACTTCTCCCTCTGTGCCTAGGCTAAAGCGGCTCCCCTCGGCCCACACATCTAAAATCAGCTCTGTCTTCACCCTAAAGATTTGAGAAAGAGCACCCTCTTTCTCCTGACAGCTAAGAACAATGAGAGATTTATAAATGTGAAGTACTGAAGAAGTTTCAGCATCTGTCTGGCCTGTCCCCAAACTACCAGGCTGCCTCAGTATCCCCTTTCTTGGAATGTTACTAGGAAAGATGACTTCATTCCCACCTGCTTTGTAAAAAGTTATAAGAGGCTAGAATCTGTAGGAAGTGTTCATAGAATTTGGAAGTCAAAAAATGACCTCAGAGGCTATTCATCTGCACTTTATAGACGGCAAAATAAGGTCCAGACAGGTGAAGGAACTTGCCTATCTGTTGATCCAGGCCCCTCAGCGGCAGGGTGTGGCCCAGTGCTTGCCCTCTGGCTTCAGAAATCCTAGCCATTCACAAATCCTGGATCTGCTTTTCAAATCTGTAGACGGATCTGTTTGAGTCTCTTTGTACAGTGGTCAACCCATAGAAGACATCTACTTACACTGATTAAATCATTCTCTACTATGATAATAATCACCCTCTGATCCAATCAGAACAAACATAGCTTTGTACTCATGAGAGGTTTATCTCTTGTGTGTTTGTTTTTTCCCTTTCTAAATTACTATCTAATACCTTTTGAAAACATTCCTAACATATCACTACAAAGAGATGCGTGAAAACTTTCTGGGGGACAAAAAAATGGATAGGATAAAACTTTTTTTTTAAGCCTGAAGTTTGTTCCCAACCTTGCTATATTTGTGTGCCTGCCTTGGGCAAGTCACTTCATCTGTCCAGGCCTCAATTTTCTCAGTTATGAAAGAACTCCATGGTCTTTACGATCCCTCATCCCTTGGTGCTTCACAAGTCTAAGATTCTATGAGACATTCTCAAGGACAAGTGAATGTTTCTGAAGAGAAGATAGCTCTTGCCATTCAAACAAGTTTGCCCATATGGAATGTGCCCTGAAGACCACCCACAAGGCGTTTAAACAATGCCTATACTTCTCTCTCTCCCAAGACTCAGAGCTGAAAACAAAAAATTTTAGAGAATATTGTGATGTGATGGCAAAGGTGTAGGGGAGTCTGAGGAATGGTCTTGTGTCTGGGAGAGCCTCTGTAGTTACTTAAAAGCTAAAGAAGAATCTGTTTTATTTCCATTTGGGGGGATCTCTAAAATTCATTGAATTCTTCCACATCCTTCAGCTCTCAGCTTAGATGTCACCTCCTCCAGGAAGCCTTCTCTGATTCCCACCTCCCAAGTATCCCCACAGCACCCGCTATTTCCTTCGTTTATGACACTAGGCTGATTCTAATGTGATTTTTTTCACCTGTTTCCCTTTGAGGACGGGGATCTAGTGTTGGTAAAAACGAGTGTAGTAAATATTAGTTAAATGGGTCCAATGACCAGCCCCGCGGACGCCCTTTCAAAGGGTTTCAAAGCAGGCAGGTGGTCGCTCACCGAGCTCTATCCCGCAGGCCGGTGCTAGGGGGCGCTATAAGCCAGAGAACATTCACTCGGGCTGCAGTCTCGGCCGGTCTCCCTGGGAAGGCGGGACAGGCGCGATTCCGCACTAGTTGGTGGGGTGAGTGCCTTTGAGTGGGTGAAGCTAACCCCTCCCAGCTGCCAAGGCCACAGATCGCTCAGTCAACATCCCGTCTGGTCCGCGGCTGCCTGCTCCTCCACCCCTGAGCTGGCCGCACGTCAACCCACGGGGGAGACGCGCTCTGGGGAAGCTACACAGCCGTGAATCACGGGTTGGGGGCGGGGGTCTTGGGGAGGTCTGAGAACACCGCGGAGGATGCCACGGGCCCACTCGTCCAGGGCACAGCTGGCCTCTGGAAACTCAACCTGGGAACGTGCTGACAGGACATGTGTCATCTCAGCTGCCAAGAGCACCTCTGGGCTTCCCCCCTACCGCAAAGCCTTCCCCTGCAAACCCCACAGTCCATGTGAAAGTCATTATATTCAAAATAGCCTTTTCCGAGTAGCAGACGGACTGGTCCACCCATCACCACCAGTGCTGGCCAGACCTTCAGTGGGGATGCTGCCCAGCCCTGGGCAGTTATGAACCTTAGATGGGACTCCAGGCTCTCTGTGCCTCTGGACCAGCAGGGAGTAAACACCTTTCCTGCCTTCCGTCTGGAGCCAATTCGTGGTAGTAAAATTGCCCGGCCCCTCACCCCCACCCTCCGCAGCCCTGCCAGGATAGCCAAGACCCCTCAGTCAGATTATCTGTCTACATTCACATGAATCCTGGAGTTTTCCTATTTCTCCCCACAGGGAGTGACTCCCAGGAATTTTAAGTCAGCAAATACATGTGTGTGCAAAGACATTTTGGGTCCTGTGTTTTCTGGGGTGGCGAGACATAGAAAGCAGAGTTAAATATTCCAGCTCGTGCATGTGTGCGTGTGTGTGTGTGTGTGTGTGTGTGTGTGTGTGTGTGTTTCAATGACCGTATACTCAGGTAGTTGATATTTCTGTGAAGGGTAATATGAAGGGGAGGGAAAACATCTCCTCAACCCTGTTTTAATGTCTTCCTTATGCCCATGGAGCTCATGTGTTTTTCCTTTAAAAATGAGTAGCTCCTTTATGGTTTCTTTGAAGGTTACACACTCGGCTTCAGGCAGATAATACACATGAGTGTGGCGGCCGGGTGCTCTCATGGCTTGGGAGGGGACGAGGTGGACGTGTGATCAGCCTCCTGTCAGGCTGGGCTGGAGATCTTATTTCTGCAAGGCATTTGAGCTGTCTTCAGTGGAACCTGCTGGAACTGAAACCGGCTTGTCCTGTGCTGTGAGGACCATCCAAAGCAGTTAGTGCTGTTGGTCACATCCTCCTCTGAACTTGGCAGCTGAGAGTCTGCTCTGTCTGGGGTTTTGCTTTCCACTTCCCCACCTGTACCTTTGCAGTCTTCTTGGCAGAGTCTTTGCACTCTTCCTGATGTTAAAATGCAGGCGTTTCCCAATTCTCTGTCCTTGGCGCCCTTCTCTTCCCTTTTAGCCTCCGCGCTCTTCCTGGGGTCTCTACCAGCCATCCTGCCTTGTGGCTGCCCCAGACGTTGAGAGCAGCCCCCCTCTGCCCGCCCATGCTCTAGATCCTTCTTCCTCCCAGACGTCCATTTCACCTGGACGTCCCAGGGCCTCTTCAGACTCCTGTCCACAACTTTCTGTTGTCTCCCCTTTGTCCCCTCCAGGGTTCTCTGTTCCCAATGGTGGCACCCTGTTGGCAGGCCCTTTAGATTCTCTTTGCCCATATCTCTTCTCGCCACCCCTTTCTCCCCGTTCTTACCATTGCTGCCTCGGATCAGGCCTCCATAGAGTCTTTCCCACAATTTTAATAGTCACATAATTAGTTAGCCTGCCCAGAATCTTTCTCTATCAAATTCAACTTTTGCTCTGCTGCTCTGATGTTTAAAATATAAATCTGGACTCCTGCTATAGTCTGCTTGAAAGGATTCCTCATGTGTCATTCTCATGGCTATCTGAACAAAGTCTGAAACTCCAAAGATGTACTCAAAGCCTCCTGGGACCCAGCTCTTCCCAGGGCCTCACACTCCACAGCTGGAAAAGATGCCATTCACATATAATGCAATGTGACTGCAACCCTGCAGCTGCACGACAGCAGGCCCTGTTCTCACTTCTCTCTCTAAACCTCATCCCCACCTTTCACCCTTACATTCCAGCTCTCAGTTTCTGCCTCTGAGCTCTTAGCCTGGAATCCACCCTCTACCAATATATTCCCCCACCCTCTTCTGTTGGGAATCATATATTCACCTTTCAGGGTTCAGCCTGATCCTCTCTCTGCCCCCAGAAGAATTAACTGTCCCCCAATGTCCCTCCTCCTTTGCCCCCTCTCCCATCCTCACTGGACCCCCCAGGCTTCCAACCAGACACCTCTCCCACTGCCTAATTCTGCTCTTGATAACAAGCAAATCCAGGCATTTCTCTAATCGCCTAGCATAGCACCTGCACATAGTAGGCACTTAACAAATACTAAAAGAACAAACCAACCAATGAATGTTAGGAATAAAAAGAGGGTCAGAATAACATCTCCACAAATTCACTACAACAATTGTTCTGGAATCCAGCTCCTTGGGTTCACAAACTCAACTAGATGAGACTCTTAGAGTTTCTCAGTGTCAGGGATACCCTTGATTCATAAGAGATCAGCAAACCAGCTATGATTCCATTTTTCTTGTTTCCCATGTATTATTTCATTGTCCAACAGGTTGGAGAACTCATGTCAAGGCAAGCCCCATATTCTTCTCCTGATGGTCATGGAGACCTTCATGGGAAGCTAGTTTCTCATCAGAAGACCATTTTAATGTCTGCAGAGTCAGGACACAGGGATTGAGGTTATCAAAGAAGGGTGTCCTAGGTGAGACACTTTGGCATTTTCCTTTTCTGGAACCAAAGGCTTTGCCAAGAGAGTGGTGATGCTCATACCCACTGGCCAAAGTCCCTCTTGCTGCACAGTGACAATGCTGGACACACAAAGCCAACTTTGGGCTCTTGGGTCTTCATGGTTCTTGGCACCAGACCAGCCAGTCCCTGCTCCACCCACCCACCCCTAGACTTTTTCTGCACCAGAGAACACTGCAATTCTTTGGTTTTTACATTATAGGTTACAGTCACCATCCAAAGATTACCTCCAGATCAACTAGTTTGGGTTCTGGCATTCCCAGATTTTCCATGTTACCCTTACCATGTCTTGATTTTCTACAGCAGATAGCTAAGCACATGCACAGGGTATGAATTTATGGCTTCAATAAGGCAGGTGGTCTTATCCCAAGAGGTGGGCGCACCCTTCCTCATGACTGCCTCACTATGTGATTTGCAGCTTGTGTGCCATGATATGATAATCAAGTCCTTGGAGAAAAGGGACAGGCTTCCCTCCTTCCCCTCCTTCTTTCAGATATTCACCAAACACTATTGAGTGTTTACTACCCTACACCAGACCCTGGAGATAGGAGTGAGCAAGGCAGCAGGGCAAGGTGGCTCACACCTGTAATCCCAGTCTGGGAGTCTGAGGTGGGTAGATTGCTTAAGCTTCTTGGAGATCAGCCTGAGACCCTGTCTGTACTAAAAATAGAAAAAACAGCCAGGCATTGTGGAGGGCACCTGTGGCCTCAGCTATGAGGCAAAAGGATAGCTTGAGCTCAAGAGTTTGAGGTTGCTGTGAGCTATGATACCATGACACTATACCCGGGATGACAGAGTGAGACTCTGTCTCAAAAGTATAAATTAATTAATTAAAAAAAAAACAATGAATAAGGCATGGACTTGCTCCCAAGGAGCTTCCAATCTAGTGGGAGAGAAAGACAAAACACCAATTAGTGGTAAGAACTAAATGGGACAGTCAAGTGCGCCATGAGGTCACAGAGCTGGGTATCCGTCAGGCAGGGAGATGTTCAGAAACCCATATCATTGTAAGACAGAAGGTCAGAGGTAGGAGACAGCTGAGTCACCAAGTCCAACAGAAACAGGCCCACAGTGGTGGACACAGGATTACTGGCCAAAGCAAACAAGGAGTCAGGCCCCTTCTCTAATTATTTCTCTGATATGTAACTTTCATCACCTTTGGGATGGTAAGTTCAAAAGGATTTCCAAGGCGAAAAAAAGAGAAGGGAAGTCAAGCCTGGTAAGCACAGGGCACTTTCCGTGCAGTATTCCCTTGAATCCTCACAACCTTAAATCGGAAATAGTATGTTATGACCATTTTATGGTAAAGAACACTAAGGCTCAAAGAAGTTAAATTGCATGTTCAATTTGTTACAAGCAAGGAAGTGGCAAAGCTGTAATTCAGATCCGAAGGTCTCTTCCCAAACCTTCACTCTCCAGAGACTGCACAGTCAATGTGCTCACACATTCACAGCGGCATCTGGGATGCTGCCAATTTCCTCTTTGTCTTTTGGGTTCTCACTGAGTGCTCAGAGATCGCAGTCATTACCTGCTGCAACCAAGCAGAAAGAGAGATGTCGTGCCTACCCCTGCAGGCCAAGGAAGGAGTTTTGTCAGAAGGCTGGTGAGATGCATCTCTTACTTTGAGAAGCAATTTGGCAGGCAATTTCTGGGGATGTGGGTATGCCCTTCCTTATTGAGAGTTTGAATAGATGCTACAGGAAAATTACATTTGTATTACAAAGATGGGGCCCAGAACACAGAGGCAAGCTGATGGCAGACTGATCAGCTACTGAGCATGGCTTCATTTCCTCCCGAAACTTCAAACATGACATCAAGGCAGCATACCAGGTTTTTGTCCTAGTCCTTCCACCCACAATAGTTACGTGACCTTGAGTAAATCAGTGAACCTTCTTTCTTCAAATACAAAACCAGGGGTGGGATTGAATGATCTCTCAAGACTTCCCAGTGGAATTCTTTAGACGGCAGCTTGACCTGCAATATCAGTTGGCCTTCTTCAACTTGCTTCATTTTTTCACTGTGACCTGGAACAAGCTCCATAACCTCTCTAAGCCTCAGATGGCATGTGGTAAAAGGGAGGAGAGATTCTTCAAACACCATATGGTGAATAAGACACACGGCATAAGGGCCCTGGCACAGGGTAAATTCTCACTGAGAGCCTGTGGATTCCAGGGTGTGGTCCTAGGGGTATAAACATGAATGAGACAGCCCCTGTCCTCAAGGACCCTGTAGTCTAGTGATCTGTGTTTATAAAGGACAAGCCTGTTTGTCCTGTTATGTCCCCTTTGGCTATATAAGTAATACCCAAAGAAGGGGCAGAGGGAGGAAAAAAAGAAAAACAAAACCTTAATAATAATAGCTGACTCTTACAGGGCACTCCCTGGGTACCAGGCATTCTTCTAAGTGCTTTGCATATAGTAACTCACACTAACTCTTATTAAAGAAACTGTGAGGTAGATGAGCTTATCGTCATTATCCCCTTTTGTAAACTATGGGAACTAAGGTGCAGAGAAATTTATTTCCCTTGCTCAAGATTACGTGGCCGGGATGCTGCAGTTCTGGGGTTCAAAGCCAGAGCCCACACTCTTGGCCACCCTTCTTCTTCATGCAGAGAGTGAACACACAGAAAATATGAAGAGATGCAACAGGGAGATGACCCATTTCTGCCACCAGATGGGTCTTCCTTCCCTGTTGCCTGTACCCGCTAAGCAAGGTGCATGAAAATTTGAATCGGACGAGGCCCCTATCAGAAGAGATACTTTGTAGGACCCTGATTTTGTCAGCAGGTCCTCTAGAGAACACTGCTCAGGGGGTCCCTTGGGATAAGGCACAGACGTTAGAATCAGGGCATTTGTTCAAGTCCTGACTCCTCCATCCCTTCTGTGGCTCACGGAGCATATATTTATTCTCTATAAAATGAGAACAAACGTCAAAGTCGCAGAAGTAGATGCAAAGATCAAATAATAAAGCACTAAGATTTACGGAACATTATCACGTTCCCACTCCTATTCTATGGTCTGTACAAGTATAAAAGTATTTAATTCGCACAACTCTCTGATGTGGGGGCTATTATTATCATGCACATTTTATAGAAAAGAATACTGAGGCACAGTTAAGTTTAGTAACCTGGCTGAGGTCACCCAGTTAGTAAGTGATGGAGCCAGAATTCACAGAGTAGCATCCAATCCCTGCACCCCTCACTGTCTCTCTGTACCCTGGATTAGTTAAACACTGAATGTCACTATGTTTCTTTTCTACAGTATTCATGTCTCAGATCTTTGCTCTTGACCCTGACTACCTTTGCTCCTGGACTCACCTGGCTACTTGTCTGGGTGAAGAGCAAGGTCCTGCAGCCCCCCATGCTTAGCTGGAGTCAAGTCATTCTGGCTTCTGAGAGCCAATTATTACATTTTTAGGAATTCTGCAAGTTGGCAGTTAAATACAGCCATTATTAAAAATCTAATTATGTGAAGTTACAATTAATATAAGAACAAGGGTCACAAATGCTCAAAACTCATCACTTGTTAATTATTTTTATGCTATACTTTTACCTGTGCTCTTGATGCTCTTCCCATCTGTGTGATGGAAATGTTATTACATGTGACAGTCTGCTGCTGCACATTCTTCCCAAACCTACATCCAACTTAAAAGTGACCCTGATGGGAGTATCTATACACAGAAACGTAAATTCAATGAATTGGGGCTTTTTGTCCTGGAGAGCTGGTTGTTAAATATTTACCAGCACACCACTGCCATTTCTTAACTATGTGGCCTTGGGCAAGTAACCTAACCTTCCTGTGCCTTGATTTCCTATCTGTGATACAAGGACAGCATTAGTGCCCACCTTACAGAGTTGTAAGGAATATGTGAGATAATAAATGGAAAGGATTTAGCAGCATGCCTGGCACAGTGTCAAAAATCAATGAATGGCTATTATTATTAAGACAATCCTGTACAAGCAACCTTCCCTCCCAGCTCAGCTGGGGGCCTCCCATCAGAGATGATCTGACTTGAAAAGTATCACACTGTACTGGGGTTGTGTGTTTAGGTGTCACTTTCCCTCTTTAGAAAGTGAGCTAATCATCAGGGCTCACTGAGTTTTCCTCCTGATAATGAAATTTAGTTAAGAAAATGCATAGAGACTACTGAAAATTCAGAATTAGGAAACAGGCTTTCCTAGTCACATAACAAACTTCTAATTCTCCACACTGAACATTCTTGGGATATTGCATTTGAACTTCCCTCTTGAGGAGTCCCTTATAGTGAAGTTATGGTAGAATTTTAGGAACTTAAAACACTCTGTCTTGGTGCCCAGAGAGGCCCACTGCACACCAAACTGTTTTGTAATGAAGTTTTCAGTGTATATAATATGGAGGCCTCTCGTAGTCTTAATGTCTCAAGTAAGAATATGACCAGGAACTTTCCAAACCACTTGAAGGTAGCTGGAACTGCTTTTGCCTCAAGTATTTAGAGAGAGAGAAAAAGAAAAAGACCTTGATGTCATATCAACAAACTAGAAAAAAGATTGCACATACCTGGAGTGTTTTGTAAGGCCAGGGAGCCGGTGATTGGGGGCTGATTTCAGGGAAAGGAGGGGAGAGGCTGAAGGCATGTTGAAAAATCATTTTTTGCCTGTTGTTCCTTTGTATGAACTGGTTGCTGGCTTATACAACGCCCAGTAATTAAAATGACTGGAATGCTTTGCATTTTTAAGGCAAAGTGAAGGCGGCTCAGAGGCCTGGAGTTGGAGCCAACTGGAAGGGGGCCTTGCGATCCTTCCCTGGCTGCCCCTTGGCCTGGCAGAAGGGGCTGTCATCTGGCTTGAGGGAGGGGGCAGCAAGGGGAAGGGAGGAAGTTGAAGGGTAGGAGCTGTTCCAATTCCCCTCCCCCTTCCCTGGCCAGGTGCTTCCGAGGGCTCTGCCTCCAGGTTGAAGGTATGCATGGGCCACCCACCTTCTGGAAGTCTTTACCGATTAGCGCCAATGCCTGGGAATGATAAACAATGAGAAAGTTATACTTTGTTAAATGTTTACCACATGCCGGGTCCTGTGTTAATAACACTGCGTATGTGAGTGTAGTCATCCTTCAGGGTCCACAGTATCTGTGGGGCCGTTGGTTCCCGGACCCCTGTGGATACTGAAATTCACAGATGCTCAAGCCCCAGAAATGAAATGATGTTGTATTTGCATATAACCTACACATATCCTCTCATATTCTTTAAATCCTCTATAGATTACTTAGAATACCTAATACAATGTAAATGCTAGGTAAACAGTTGTTCTACTGTATTTTCTTGTTTGTATTATTTTTCATTGTGGTTTGTGTATGTGTGTGTGTGTGGTTTTTGGTTTTCTTTTTTGAGACAGAGTCTCACTCTGTTGCCCTGGGTAGAGTGCTGTGACATCATAGCTCACAGCAACCTCAAACTCTTGAGTGTAAGCAATCTTCAAGCCTCAGCCTCCCGAGTAGCTGGGACTATAGGCATGCACCACTATACCTGGTTAGTTTTTCTATTTTTAGTAGAGATGGAGTCTCAGTCTTCCTCAGGCTGGTCTTGAACTTCTGAGCTCAAGAGATTCACCTGCCTTGGCCTCCCTGAATGCTAGGATTACAGGTCTGAGCCACCACCACGCTCAGCATTCACTGTGTTTTTAAAATTATTTGTTTTTTGTAAATATTTGCAGTCTGTGCCTGGTTGAATCTTTGGATACAAAATCGGCAACTATGGAGGGCCGATAGTATTATCAGATTTCAGGGAAAAAATCAGATCATGTTACTCTCCTGCTCAAAACTCTATGGTGGATTCCTAATGCACTTACAATGAATTCTTAGTGCCTGGCCCACCCAGGCATGTTGTATGTAGTCTTGCTACGCCCACCCCTGTCCCCACACCCTCCCTAATGTCCCCACCACATTGGCCTTCTTTTCATCCTTTTACCAACCAAGCTCAGTCCCCTGTCAAGGACTGCTCTGAACCCTCCCTCTGCCTCCCACCGCTCTTGCTAGGGCTGGGTCCTTGTCATTCCTCAGCTTCCAGCACAGATAGAACCTAGCTGAGCAGCTCGACCATCCCCAGTCACTGGCACCTCCCACTGTCCCATTTTTCAGATTTATTTTCTCTTTAGGTCTTAATGCTATCTGGGGGGGGGGGGGGAATATTCTACTTCTTTTGTTTCAATGTTAATCATTTTCTTTTAAGATTGGAAATAGGTGGAAAGATACAGT
>CAUYPK010099449.1:0-14629 GCA_963574355.1 Loris lydekkerianus
TTTAGAACATCTGATTAACAGAATATCACATTCCCTGATGACAGTGGATGGGAAATGAGAGTAAGATTTTAATTTGTCATTAAATTTGAAAATCACATTAAAAATTAAAGACTCTAGTTTTAGATCTCTAAGTGTTCTCCAAACATCTTTCCAAAAGGAACATATTAGTTTGCATTCCCGCCAACAGTGCAGAAGTGTTCCCTTTTCTCCACATCCGTGCCAACATCTCTGGTTTGGGGATTTTGTGATGTGGGCTAATCTTACTGGAGTTAGATGATATCTCAAAGTAGTTTTGATTTGCATTTCTCTGATGGTTAAGGATGATGAGCATTTTTTCACGTGTCTGTAGGCCGTGTGTCTGTCTTGTTCAGAGAAGTTTCTCTTCAAGTCCCTTGCCCAGCCTGAGATGGGATCACTTGTTCTTTTCTTGCTAATACGTTTGAGTCCACTGTGGATTCTGGTTATTAAACCTTTGTTGGAGACATATCCTGCAAGTATCTTCTCCCATTCTGAGGGCTGTCTGCTTGCTCTACTTACTGTGTTCTTGGCTGTGCAGAAACTTTTTAGTTTCATCAGGTCCCACTAGTGTATTTTTGATGCAGCTTCAATTGCCTGGGGGGTCCTCCTTAAAAAATATTCGCCCAGGCCGATTCCTTCAAGAATTTTCCCTGCGCTTTCTTCTAGTATTTTTATAATTTCATGTATATATCCAGAAGACCAAAAATCGCACTATAACTAAGATATTAGTACCAGAGTGTTTATTGCAGCCCAATTCATAATTGCTAAGTCATGGAAAAAACCCAAGTGCCCATCGACTCATGAATGGAATAATAAATTGTGGTATTTGTACACCATGGAATATTATGCAGCCATAAAGAAAGATGGAGACTATAACTCCTTCATGTTTACATGGATGGAGCTGGAAAATATTCTTCTTAGCAAGGTATCGAAAGAATGGAAGAAAAAGTACCCAATGTACTCAGCCCTAATATGAAACTAATTTATGGCTTTCATAGGAAGGCTACAACCCAATCTTAGTACAAAAATATGGGGAAGGGGGCAAGGGAAGGGAAGGGAGGGAGAGGTAGGGTGGAGGGATGGTGATTAGTGGGTCCACACCTAGGGTGCATCTTGGAAGGGTGCAGGTGAAGTTTATTAAGTGTAGAGTATGATAATTGAACACAATAATTAAGAAAATGCCATGAAGGCTATGTTAACCAGTTCAGTGAAAATATTTCAGACTGCATATGGAACCAGCACATTGCACCTCATGATTGCATTATTGTTCATAGCTATGATTTAATAAAAAAAAATTAATGACTCTAGGAGCACTATAGTTATAATTATACCTACAAATAATTTTTAGTTTTTACCTATGTTCACACAAAAGAGGTAATTATCCTTTAAACCTCTTAAGTAGTAAGAATTTTCACACCAGTATAGTTTTTACACTTATAATTTTAAATAGTAGAAAAACATCATAAATGTATTAACTTATAATTTAAATAACCATGCCCTTGTTTGAAATTTTCATACTTTTAATTTAAAAAATATAATTTAAAACACTTTAATAAGCATTTTTATCCATATAGCTTTTTACTTCTTTTAATCTGGGTTAGCAAACTTTTTCTATTAAGAGCTAGATAGTAAATATTTTAGGCTCTGCAGGCCATATGGTCTTTGTTGAAACTACTCAGCTCTGTCATTGTAGCTTGAAAGCAGCCATAGTAAAAAAAAAAAATGAATGTGGCTGTGTTCCAATAAAATTTTTTTTATGGATACTGATATCTGAATTTTATGTACTTTTCATATGTCATAAAATATTATTAAAAATTTTTTAACAGGACTGTACAAAAAGGGGTAGTAGGCCTTATTTGACCTGCTAGCTGTGGTTTGCTAATCTGTTTTAGCTTATGTATTAGGGTAAACATCTCAAAATAGATTAGGTTAAATGCACATTGTTGTAGATTAATACTGTACTTATTTCTAAATTACATTTTGAAAGGATAAAATAATTTCCTTCTTTGCTTCAAAAAGAAACCTTTTGGAATTTTCTGCCACCTATTAATGTGAGCAAACTGGCAAGTCAAAGAGCCCCAGAGAGGACATCAGAACACACAGGTTACAGCTTTATCACTGACCGCCTTCTGCTCCTGGATAAGTCAATGTAATCTCTTTGAGGCTCATCTGTAGAAAGAAGTAACTGCACCAGAAGCTCATTGGAAAGGCTTAAAAACACTAAAATTCTGTATTTCCAACAAACTCACTGTTTCATTTTCTTTACTACTGGCAAGTAAAAATGTGTGAAGGAAACGATGTGAAAGAGGAAACAAACCCAGCAGAGTTGTTTCCCCTGAGATAATCAAAATATTATCAGCATTACAGAGGGCACAAAGAAAGATATATCCCAAATAACCAAATGAAAGTACTAGAGAAATAAATCATATATTAGATATTATTAGAAATAAAATCATATATTAGATATTCATTAAAACCAAATCAATATTTTTTCAAAGAGTACTTCAAACACTTTAACCAGAAACAACTAAAATGTCCATTAACAGTGAAATGGAAAATAGTGTAAGGTATATCAAAATCAAATATAATATAGAGATGCATTTCAAGCAAAAGGTTTTATTTTGGAAAATATATATAAAAACAGAATTGTAATTTGTGACATGTGCATAGACTGGGGTGGTTTTAGGTATGTCCTGGGAGTAAAGGAAAAGATGCAGGGTTCATTGGGAAACAGAAATGTTACTGACAATGCTTTGCAAGAAAGTTAATTGGCACTAGCCAAGTCTTTCAGAAGCTGGGGAACTCTGATTTTGACAGACTGTAGGTGAAAGCAGTCATGGCAGGTCGTTTATGCAGTTAGTAGGTAAAAGTGGGTTTAGGATTATAGCAGGCCTTTCAGCAGCTGGGCTTGTGAGAAAGCCCGGGGAGCAGGCTCTTGGTGCACAAGTGTGTCCCCCATTTCCATCCCTCAACTCCAAGTCTATTGGGTATGAGAGGATAACTCCAATTCATACATTCAGCTTTCACAATTCATACAATGGAACACTACATCCAACAATATAGGTCTTTCTCAGAGCACATAATCATAAACTAAAGAAAACAATACAGGAGAACACACACTATTCACTCCCATTTACATGAAGTTCAAGAACTGCTAAAATCAACTCTGTCAGAGTCTTCTGACTCCTAGATTACCTTTGAAAGAGGTAGCAATTGATTGTGAGGAGACACCACAGAGCTTCCTGGGTACTGAAAATGTTCTATATATTGATGTGGGTGGTCATTATACAGGTATATACATATTTCAAAATCATTGAATGTACACTTAAAATTTTGTGTACCTTATGAACGGATGTTATACCTCAACTAAAAAGTATCTTTAAAAAGTAAATAAAAACTCTTCAAAATCTAAAAAAGTAAATAAAAAGCTTCAAAAAATTTAACACATCTATTCTACAATACATATCTGTTCAGTGATCACAGGTGAGAAAATTAGTAATTACACATAAAATTGTATTTTACTGCTTATCAGAAATACTCTGCAAGGGAATGGGTTATCTAGAACATTAACGTGTGATTTCTCTAACCCTGTCTCTTCAAAGAGCATTAGCACTAACTAGCTCCTGTTCCATTTATCTACTGCTTTTCTCTTAGAAAACTGCCAGTTAATATGAGTAATACTGCAGAAGATGAAGTTAGCAAAAAAAGGACTGAAAGGATACATAGCTTCCATACTGTAGGCAAAAGAAGAAATTCTATTTGGTTTAAGGAAAACTCACTAATAGAACTATAAAAAAATAAAGATGCAAGTCTTTGGCAGAAAGACCAGCAAAAATGGCACCAAGTAAGTTCCCCTAGATCTTAGCTGTCTTAAAAACAAATACTAATTAGAAGAGAATAGAATTTGCAAGGAAAGAAGGAAAAGGGGCACTAGTCTCATTGCACTGGCCAGGCATTTTAGACAAGGGGGGGTCATTTTATAACTAGGTAATGGGAGAAGTCACCCCCAAGAAATGCATTACCTCCTCCTCCTTCAGTGGAGTTAGGCCACAGTGTGAAACACAAACGAGTGAGAAATGCCCATTAATAAATCTTTCCCAGGTCTTGAGGATACTCTCACATTATCTTTAAGAAATTTTATTCTTTTATTCTTTAATTTTTCACATTTAAGTATACTATCTATTGCAAATTGATTTTTATGTATGGTGTGAAATAAAGGTCAAATTTCTCCTTTTTCCCCCATGTGTACACTTTTTGAGAATCTCCACAATCACATATATTACTTCCTTACCTGTAAGCAATATATACAAGCTTTCTGTTGGAAGATGAGTCACAGATGCATATATGTGTTTAGAGAAAAATATGGATATGGAGTTTGGTACATGGTAGGAATTCGATTTATGTTTTTTGAGTGAATGAATGATATTTATTTGGAAGTGTTAATCCCATACTTTGTAGAAAACTATAGGCCTCTGTTTGCCTTTTCTACTTGGTCAATGAAGAGGAATGCTAACAAAGGCCAAAGAAAATCAGACTACTTAAAAGATGAACAATAGAGCTTCTACAGTAGAAGCTCTCTTCCTGGTTCATTCTCTTTCCCCTTATACAGATGATATAAAAAGACAGCCTAGAGGAGGTTCAGCAAACTGGAGTACAGATCAGGGAAAAGAAACATGGAGGCTCACTGCCCATCACCATCACCACACCAGGTTTCAAGAGAAAAAGATAAAATGAATTTTAGAAATTTGTTTGTAACCCAGTCCAAACAGGCATTCAGAGCTGAGGATCTAGCTAAGTAGAAAAAGAATGTATTAGCTGGAGTTTCTCCTCATGTGGGATCCTAAAATTATGGTGGTTACCAAACAACCACACAGTATTTCATAAGCAGAAATCCTGGCTCCTTTTGCTTCCATAAAGAGCTAAAAAAAACTCCAAGCCTTAGAGATATTTTAGTGCAGTCCTATCATTTTACAAGAAATTGAGGCCTAATAGAATGTGAGTATGTATTAGCTCCTGTTTCACTCATCTACTGCTTGGCTACAAAATGAACCATCAAAAAAATTCAGTGGCTTAAGACAATAATCATTTATTACCTCTCCCAGGGTGTTAACTGGGCTCAGCTGAAAATTCTCACTTGGGGTTGCTTCTGCAGGTATAGTCAGATGGGTAGGAGGGGCTGGATTCATCTAAAAGGCTTCCACACTCACATCTGGTGGCTGGGGCCTCCACTGGAGCCATCAGCCAGATCACTATTCGTGGCCTCTCCAGATGGCCTGGACTTCTTCACAGAAAAGTTCCAAGAGAAGTGTCCACAAAAGAACCAGGCAGAAGTTGCATCACCTGTTATAATCCAACCTCTTATGTCACATAGCACTACTTAAGCTGTAATCACAGTCCTACTCTGATTCAATGACAGAGACAGTAGGTCTCCTTGGGAAGAGTAGCAACACTACCACATTGTGAGAATGTTGTAAAGACCACTTTGGAACACACACATTGCCACAGATGCCCTTCCTACATAATTCCATAGGATCCTCCTTGTAAACGCCTATCATGACACTTACCACGTGGAAAGAAACTTCCACTATAGTGCCTGGATATGAAATGCTTTCAAAGAATAATGGAATCATTAGAGTAATCTTTATATTCCTGGCACTTAGCAGATGCTCAAAATAAAAAAAATCTTTTGAATCAATGAACAAATAGATGGAATTTAGATTTTAAGCCAGAAATATTTTTAAATGTTTCTAAGTATAAAAGTTACTGTATCTAAATCACTTAAGCTGGGATAACTTAATAGACTGTGAGCTTTTAGAATTGTTATAATTTTTAAGTTTCATTAATAATATATCCTCCTCACATGTGATTATCTTTAACTAAGAAGGTTACTACTAACTCAAACATTATATCTAACAGCTTATAATTTATTAGCAACACAAAATGCTCATCTTAATACAGATTCATAATAATTTGTAGATTGTTTACCCCTAAAAATTGGTGGGATATTTTATAACACGCACCCTTAAAAGGAAATTTATGTAGAACACCACTGTTGCTAACTCTGTCAAATAGTTTAAAACCACTCTAAGAATTTAGTGTACTAAGTGCAAACATACAATTTATAAGTATTTTTACTCAGAAATTAAATATTTTTGTATCATGTTATTGAATATAGCCATTAAAATCTAAATTATCACTGAATAATCAACTTATTTTCTTCTCCTTGTCAGCAAATATAACCAAGATGAAATAAAACTATATAATTCAAAACCTGAAAATTAGTTAAGCCATTCTCTGGCCTGAACAAGGCAGACACTATTCAACCCACTGATGTGGTTATTTTAGGACACTGTGCCTTGCAGTATCCCAACCACAACCATTTCACTACTATACCAAATATCATTAATCAGTCCTCAATCTGTGGAGACTCTACCTTTAATTGTTTTTTATCACGTCCCTCACAAAGCATCATCATTAATCATATATCTCTGCAGACAAGGAGCGGTGTTTATCAGCAATACTTACCAATTAGTATCTGACCACTCTTCACAGCAGATCCTCCTGGCAGCAGGCCATGGACCACAAGCCTTTCTCCGTCACCCTGCTTTGCTCTTTTCCAGCTCCACTTGGTCTGGTGAATAATTCCAACCAGTACTTCCAGAAGTTTGAGGTGCTCTTTGGCTTTGGTGACAGTTAACTTTTTGGGGTTTACATAAACAGTCACATCTTTATACCGCTGCTGGACAATGACTCCAGTCTTCTGATGGGACTGGTGCTTTAAAATGGATACTGGCCCGTTGTCATTGCTTTTTTTTTTATTGTAGCGCTTAGGTAAAAGTCTTTTACTTTTTAAAATTTTGGTAAACCGCTTGAGTTTGGGTTCCTGTTTTTTTCTCTCTTTGTAATCATCCTCTTCGATGATAATCTCATTTTCACTGAACCTGACATGATTCACAGTTGGTGTCTCAGGAAGGAGGCTTTCTTCTTCATCCTCACTCAGTTCCAAATAAAATAGCTCTCCATTTTTCTGCACACTGTCCAGCCATTCAGGCTCAAGGTCACTATGAAAGAGAGAAAAAGTAATCTGAACAGTAGCTCAACATATGAAAAATGTTATGTCTTCCCAGCAAGAGAGTAAGGGTGGAGTTTGGGGGCAAAGAGGTAGATGGAAGGCGGATGAAGTTTCCTTATTTCAAATTTTCCTTACTATTTCTAATTTATTTTGAGCATCAACATCATTTTCTGGAATATGCTTTCTGTAGAGCCTAGAAAGAATGGGAAGTAGGGGAGAGGGAATTGAAAAGACACAGTGATAGAGAAGAAAACCAATATAAAAAGAGATGGTCCCTGGGCAGTGTCTGTGGCTCAGTGAGTAGGGCACTGGCCCCATATACCAAGAGTAGCAGGTTCAAACTTGGCCCTGGCGAACTGCACAAAAAAAAAATGGCTGGGCATTGTGGTGGGTGCCTGTAGTCCCAGCTGCTCAGGAGGCTGAGGCAAGAGAATCGCCTAAGTCCAGGACTGGGAGGTTGGTGTGAGCTGTGATGCAACAGCACTCTACCGAGGGCCATAATGAAGTGAGACTCTGTCTCTACAAAAAAAAAAAAAAAAAAAAAAAGAAAGAGAGAGAGAGATGGTCCCATTCCAGAATCTATGAGTTAAAAAAAATTAATTTAGCCACCATGTGGTTATTGTTCACTTTAGATAATTTTTTTGGACAATCATTTACATTAGCAGTTGAGTATGCAATTATATCCACAGAAACAAGCCATTTGGAAATTGTTTGTGAAAACATGCTATTTGCATAGAAATTATTCAGCACAGCTGTCAGGTTAAAATGAAAATTAATGCCTACCACTATTAACAGATTTTGTTTATATAATAAATTTTCAAAAAAGAAATATTCACCTCACCATAAACTAAAATCTTTGCTGAAAAACTACATATTTAAGATTGCAGCTAATATACTAATGATCACTCCTATAGTCTATAATTTCTGTAAAACTCCTTTTGTGAATAATTATAGTTGAAAAAGTAAAGCACACATTACATAATTCATCATGTGATGATGTACATGGGAAAAAAAAATTAACTGCTAAGTAGGTCATGGGTAAAAAACCAAAATCACGGCTACTAAAATGATTGAAATAGCATTAAAAAAACAAAAATATTCATCTTATGGCAACAAAACTAATCACAAACTCTACTAATGTTGTGAACAGTCTGCTTTTCAAACTGCTATTTGTTACAGTGGAAAAACTAACATGTGGAGAATCTTTTCACAAATATGAGCTGTAATGACCTGGCCTGAAAGGGTATAATTTGTACTTTACTCATTCAATCATGATTGGAGAAATTTTTGTTTTCTGCAGAATTTATTAGCAACTCTAGTCCTTTTAACTTAAAAGTCAAATGTCTTTTTCTAAGTAATTTGAAAATTAGTCCCCAAAATATACTATTGTATTACTCAACTCTGAAACAAATCACTGCCCTGGTCTGTGGCTGGTCATCAATGTAGAATTTTCAACTACATATGAGTCACTAAAACAAAAAAGTCTAAAATTTTGGGGGCCTCCTTGGTTCCCAGTGCATGACATCATTTTAGGTAACAAGTACAACTTATTATACATTGTTAACCATGTGATAGTTATTTCAACTATGCCTATCTACACCCAGATACATCAATATTTAAATAACTCTGCAGTTCTACTCTTGAAAGGCGAAATAACTGTGCCCCCACCATAGATGTTTAGAAAACCAAAGCACCCTGGTTTTAATTGTCACAATGTAAATACTATGACTACAAATTAATTACTTATCAAGCTAAATATCAATCTAAAACGATGAATAAAATTTATCTGCTTTTTAATCTGACTGTTTTAACTAGGTAAGTTATTTGTATTAGAGTTACGTGACCCCAAAGAAATACTTTTTTCCCCTTGCTAAACATGAAAATGGCTCATCTCAATGTCTAAAATTTGAATGTGTAGGAAAAACATTTGAGATTTCCTTAAAAATCATCAGCATTTTGAGAATGATTAGGGTAGAAGAGAGGGAGTGATGAATATTGACTTGATTTCTAGTTGGTGACTACAACTATATTTTCATGCATCCTTTTACACATACACGTGCACAGACTCATTTTACACAAATGGGAGCAGAATCATCATAAAGTCATTTTCCCTTTTACCTCTCTCTGACATAAACACTGTTAAAAAGTCATGCTTCCTAATCATATAAAAATACATAGGGTTATTCTCTCACTGTTTTGAAAAGGCAGAATAATTATATATGTATCCATGTAAAGGCATATACCAAATTTTATATAATTTCTCACTTAACAATACAGTTTAGAAATTTCTACAGGCTATATAACATTCCACATCAGGGACATAGCACATTTGGTCACTTATCTAGTGATAAGCTTTGTGTTCAGTTTTATATCTATGTGTATATATAGGCCTCTACCCAAAATATTATACTAATTCATATTTTCACTGGCAATGTAAGAGATCCATTTTTTCTTAACATCTAGATTTTTAAGAGTATTTCACTTTAGGAAGAGAAAAAAAATTTTTAAAGAGGAAGAAATTAAAAGGAAGGTAAAGAGAGACAGAAATAAAGACAAGAAAATGTACAAAAGAGGCTCCACAGAGAGAAAGCAACAGGTACACTGAAAAGAGAATGAACTGAGGGAGCATGTAAGAGCTGAGTTCAAATTCTGTTCTATTGCATTTTAACCTTTCTAAAATAGACTGATTCTAAGTTTAAGTTTTCCTCTTCTCAAGAACACATTCTAGTTACCTCACAGGGTTGTCAGCAGCAGCAAATAAAATAACAGTTTCCTGGCATGGGAAATGCCCCAAAAATGTCAGTTCTCTTCCTCTTGCCTTTATTAGATGCAACTTTTGTGTTTCTGCATTTTTCTAATTGGCAAAAATTGAACATGTCTCTAATGACAGTTTTTCAGGTTTCAACCTAGGTGCTGGTAACCTAAGAAGCAAAACTAAGCACCACCTTTAAGATCCCTACAGTTCAGGAAAGTTTAATAGAATTCTATTGACTATTCCCAAACTAGTTCTAGTTCTCCTGGAAAGAAGGGGCTATATTAAAAACAATAACAAAAAGAATAAAACATAATAACCCAACTTTTATTTATTTATTTATTTATTTATTTTGAGACACAGTCTCAAGCTGTTGCCCCGGGTAGAGTGCCAGGCTATCACAGCTCATAGCAACCTCAAACTTTTGGGCTTAAGCGATCCTCTTGCCCCAGCCTCCCAAGTAGCTGGGACTACAGGCACCTGCCATAGCACCTAGCTTTTTTTTTTTTTTTTTGGTTATAGTTGTCACTGTTGTTTGGTGGGCCTAGGCTGGATTCGAACCTGCCAGCTCCAGTATATGTGGCTGGTGCCCTAGCTGCTTGAGCTACAAGTGCTGAGCCATAACCCAACTTTTCTTTGATTACAACTATTCATTAATGACAAAACTAAAAGAAATTTATATATATAATTCCCACTCCAGCACTCCAGGAGACAGAATTAAATCTTTCCTCCCCTTGACTGCTGACCACACTCTTCCACAGAAAATGGTAGGGAAAGGGAAAAATAGTAACTTTATAGTGAAGAGAACCGAAGGATACTACCTTAACTTAACCAAGTGATAGAGGTTATGAAAAACAAGCGAAGACTGAGAAATGGTTACAGACTAAAGGAGACTAAGCAGACATGTTGACTACATGCAACATGATACCCTAGCCTGACTCTTGGAACTGAAAGTGGACATAGTGGAAGAGTGGTGAATTCCAAATACATTTTAGAGATAAGTTAATAGTACTGACCAATGTTTATTTCTTAGTTTTGACAAATGTACAGTAGTTGGGTAAGATGTTAACATCAGGGGAAACTGGCTGAAGGATTTATGGGAACTCTGTACTGTCTTTGCAACTCTTACGTAAATCCACACTTATTCCAAAATTTAAAAAAAAAAATAATAATGTAGCAGTTTTAATTCAGACTTTTCAATATATGGGTTACATTTCAGCTTATTTTAATATAAAAATTCCTTCAACATTTTCTAAGACCCTCTGGTACAAGCTGCAAAATTTTCATTGCATAAACACCTTTCAGTTTTCTTTGAACTGATCTTATTTTGTTTATTCTGCTTTGCACTAACAGAGTAACTGCATGTATATAGCCTGCCTGCAAACCTTGAGGGCACTTTAATTGGTTTTCAACATTGTAACTGATAGGGTAAACAGAAGCAGAGTCCTTCTTCCCAAAGAAAGACTTGCTAATATGCAAATAAGCAAATCTACTTACATAAGCTGTAATATAAAGAAAATGAACTTCAGATAATGCTAGGAAGTTTCTCATGTAGTCAAAAAATATTATAGGTTGACACTAACTAATATCCCTTTTCTTTTCCTTCCTCTAACAGTTACTTGAATCTCTCAGTTCTTTATTTGCACTAACACGAGCATTTTTGGTCATTCAAAATAGTATGGCACTTTCCTTAACTACAGGAAATGAGTAATAAAAGAACAGCCCTAATAACAGCACATTTCTTTATTTAAGGAAAACTGACAATTGCTACTATTCCAAATCTGTTATACTATACTTTTCTATTTATTTTTTCTTAGTGAGCAAAGCACTTGACCATAGTGGCCATAGGTTCAGCAGGACAATTCTAGGGACAGAGAAAAACCACACACAATAAAAGTTATCATGACAAATTTATATGGATTCTATGTGGTATTTGTTCAATAAATGCTGGTTGGCCTACGCTTTTCTGTTTTCTGTTCTCTGTCTACCAGTAATATCTAATTTTTACTCCTGAAGGTCTTCTGATTATTGTCTAAAGGAATACCATGAATTTTAATGATTCAAATCTACACTGCATGCTACAGCAGCTTGAGGGGTGGGGAATCTGAAATGGGCTGATGCTCTTCTTGCCACAGTAACTAGAAGGACTGCAAAGTATGTCACAGAAGATGAGGGATCAGTCAATAACTCATAACTATGTATTCACTGCATAGTTATTGAAGGGATCAGTCCAGTGGTTCTCAACCTTCCTAATGCTGCAACCTGAGGTCACTACAACAGGAGTATTAAAGAGTATTAGAGTCACAGCATTAGGAAGGTTGAGAACCACTGGATCGGTCAATAAACTCATTACTGTGTATTCACTGCAGTTTTACATCAGAAACACATCTTCATTGGAACTATGCTAAACACGACTCATTCCTTAGCCCACATTTCCCACCCCTAACCCCTTCAGCTAAATGGGGCATTCCTAGATATCATTAATTTAGGGATACAATCTAACCCTGGCAGAACAAAAATCCTAGAGCTATGAAATATTTTGTGATAGGTCTTTATCATACTTTTAAAGATGCTGGACAGGACATTCATTTTAGCTAATCAAATAGCTAAAATGCACATGCCAAAACTGAAGAAGAAAAACTGCTTTAGCAGAGTAGAAGACAGAGAAATTAAGTCTAAAGGGGTTAGAAAAGATCCTAGGAAAAGGTGGCACTGAAGTGGGGCCTTGAATGATTTGACAGGTAGAGATAGGAAGGGTGTCTCAGAAAGAACACAGTACCTGAAGGTGCAGGTGTGAAAGCACATAGCTGGTTTAGAAACCAGTGGATATTTCAATGTAGCAGGAATACAGGTAACTTAAAAGCAAGAGATCAACAAAGATGAGACAGGAAAGCCTAGGGACAGATTTAAAAGACCCTAAGGAATATGGAATTTATTTGGGAGGCCACCGAACTTTTGAGTAGACTAGAAAAATGATTTATTATACAAGGATATTGTAGAAGCAAACTCTGGCAGCTAGAGGGAAGACACACCAGACTCAGGGAGAAATTAGAGATATCCGGACCAGTGCAATGGTGTGTGGGAAAGAGTTGAGAGGCAAGCATTTGCCAGTGGGAATGGAGAAAAAAATAAAGAGGGGTGGATACCAGAAAAGAAAGTTAGCAGGACTAGAAACTTACCAGATTCAAAGACTTGAGTAAAGAGATAGTGATGTTAGCAAAAGAGATGGGTGACCTCAGAGGACAAACAAGGAGGACAACAAATTCTCTTCAAACAAACTGAGTTAAAGTAGAGAGATAGTAGAGGAACAGGAATTGCCATTTTTCGTCATAAGTTTGGTTATATACTGTGTCTTTTTATATCTATATAATCTGATAAAAGAAAATTAAATTAAAAGATAAAAGAAGTCAAGTTTCAGAACAGAAGAGGAAAAAGAGAACTGTCACCCTAAACTGGATGCTAACAGTATGACATCACAAATTTGAATGAAATATTTTGCTTTTTCAAGTGTTACATTCCCATGTTAAAATCCAAGAGAGACACTCTGGGAGGCAGAGGCAGGTAGATTGCCTGAGTTGAGGTGTTTGAGACCGGCCTGAGCCAGAGCGAGACCTCATCTCTAAGAAACAGCTGGGTGCTGTGGCAGGTGCCTACAGACTCAGCTACTTGAGAGGCTGAGACAAGAGGATCCCTTGAGCCCAACAGTTTGAGGTTGCTGTGAGCTATGATGTCATAGCACTCTACCAGGGGTAAGAAAATGAGACTAGGTCTCAAAAAAAAAAAAAAAAAAAAACAACAACAAACCTCTAGAAACACAAACATATGGTGACAAAAAGCAGAAAAATGGTTGTGAGGAATGAGGGACATGATGGTCTTAGAAAGCCACAGGGAAGACTTATGGGCAAGATGGATAGATTAATTATCTTGATAAACGTATACATGTTAAAACTTACCAAATTTTACACTTTAAATGAGTGTAGTTTTTGTATACCAATTATACTTCAATAAAGCTGTTAAAAAAGGACTTACTTCCTTTCTTCTCTGGTCAATCCTCTTGTTTTAGGTAAATCTGATAATTACAGATAAAAGCAAAGAAACTTGGCCTCACTGAAATTTAACGTATGATTTCCTTTACCTTAATACTAACACCAGTCAACAGCTCTTCAACCTACCCCAACAACAAGTATTATCTTGAAGCATCCCAAGGGATAAAGAAGGGGCAGACAGAAAATTTGAATCATAGGAGAACGTGAAACTTAGACCCTTGAAACACTTTGTAAGGGGGATTTACTATACTTTTACTAGTAGGGGGATAAAGACACTTGGAGTGATTGAGTGACTGATGTAGAAAGCTTAATGATCATTTTTTAAAAACTGAAACATCATACATACATATGAATACATGTATTCTGGATCATGAAATACTTGAAGTAGTAAGATTTTCTATCACCAAGGTCCTCATATTGCTCCTGGGAAATAGAATTAGCTCATTTCTTTTTATCTAATCAACATCAGGGTGCCCCATTAGAAATCAGGCATCTTGAATTTCTATACTGACAACATTCAGTTGTGTGACCATGTGCAAATTATAGACTTTCTCTGGGCAAAAAGTGCATTACTCTTAAAGGGTAGAAAAGCCAAGAATTTGCAACCTAAGACAGGGGCTATGTTTTTCCACCATACAAAAAACAAGAGGGAATTGTTGGGCCCTGCCATGTGCCTGAGGCCTAGTGCAACTTCCCGAGCCTGACTAGAAGCAGATCCATCGAGCTACTTCCGCGTAGCAA
>CAUYPK010099454.1:0-40728 GCA_963574355.1 Loris lydekkerianus
CTATAACCCAACTATACCTCAAGACTATGAGGAAAGGACCAAGGAAGGGGAAGGGAGGGGGGAGGTTTGGGTGGAGGGAGGGTGATGGGTTGGGCCACATCTATGGTGCATATTTTTATCTATAATAAAAAAAAAAAGAAAAAAGAAAAAAAAATGGCTTAAAGTAATTTTTAAAGTTGGACATGCACAGTTAAAAGATAAAAAGCACCTATCACTTCCATACATTCTAAAGATATGTTTCTTTTTCTTTTTTTTTTAGAGACAGAGTCGTACTTCTTCATCCTCAGTAGAGCGCTGTGGCGTCACAGCTCACAGCAACCTCTGGCTCCTGGGCTTAGGTGATTCTCTTGCCTCAGCCTCCTGAGTAGCTGGGACTACCGGTGCCCACCACAACGCCCAGTTATTTTTTGTTGCAGTTTGGCTGGGGCTGGGTTTGAACCTGCTACTCTCGGTATATGGGACCAGTACCCTATCCACTGAGCCAGAGGTGCTACCCCTAATGATATGCTTCAATCTAAAAGTTTGTATAATTTATAATGGAGAAATCTAGAAGCATTCCTATGAAAAGCAGATGAAAGAATATGCCCATGACTGACATTATTATTTAACAGTTTCTAAAAAAAGGAAGAGTTATAAGAATTGGAAAAGTAGAAGTCATTATTTGCAGATATATTACTGTTGACCTCAAATGAAACAAGAGAATCAAGTGAATAACTATTATATTTGAAAGATCTTCTTTCAACAATTATATAATTATTTTAGGTTGTTGACTAATGTATTTTTCATATTAACTTTTAAAGTTTGTATAGTAGTCTCTTTGAACTATATAAATCTTAAAAAGTTAATATGGAAAAATAAAAGTATTAGAATAATCTAAAATATTACTGTTTTAAGAAGAAAAGCAGAGAGGATAAATTTCACCATATATTAAGATCAATTATATATGTATAATAATTAAATCTGTGATATTAGTAGACAAAGGAATGAATGAAACAAAATTATGTTCCAATTGAACCTAACACACACTGGAATTTAGTATGTGGTAAAAGGGAAGATTTTAAATGAAAGTGGAAAAAGAAAACTGATTATTCATGAAATGAGAAACCATTTAGAGCAATATAATATTGTAGACTTCTCACACCAAATTAAATTCCAGATTGGTCAAATAAAACATAAAGATGAATTAACAAAGAAATAAGAAAAACTCAAACTATAAAACTGGAAAAAAATAAGAGGAAATATTTAATAGTGTTGAAGTGGCCTTCATAAACATAAGAAAACTAAGGAAAACCAAATATTGATAAATTCAACCAAATTGATATGAAAAATTTTTATATGACAAAAAAAATCTAGAGACAAAAGCCCAAATAAGTAAATTATTTATACTACATGTGACAAAATATTAAATTTCTTCAATATAAAAAGAGCTCCTATAAATCAATAAGTAAAGGTCATTAATTAAATACCTCTGTGAACCTCTGTAAGTTGACCTCTGTGAACCTCTGTAAGTTGACCACCCAAAGGATTACAGCAAACTGGTCAAAATACCAAGGTGGTCAACAGAAAGAACTAGGTTTACTATACTGATAAGTACACGTGATGCATGTTCGGTCTGTGAAAATTAGACAAACTTAAGGAAGTGGTCAATGTAAGGAGTGGTCAACTATGGAGCTTTCATTGTAGTAAAATATAGATTCTAAACTCTCATTGTAATCTATCTGTTTGAACAATAAATGTATTTACCTTACCTATTATAATTCAACTAAATGAGCAAAGAGACAACAGGAGTAGAGTTTTAAAAAACTTGGGACTACAGAGAGCACAGGAATGATTATTTTCTCATTAGAGAAAAAAGCAGCAGAAACCTGGTGCCCCTCGAAGCAAGTCTGTTTCACTGAATATTACAAAGGTTCTTCTACCCAGAGGTACACAGTTCACTGAAAACAAGGAGATGCAATGGACGGGCCTGGAAAGGGAATTGACTGAAAATTTGTATACAGGAAAGCTGGGCACTTCACCTAGCCCTCTCCAACCCTGCAGGTGAGCAGAATGAAACACATCTTCACAACTTACAGAGTAAAATCAACTCTTACATTAGAGGTCAGAACATAGAAGTAGTAATCCACGTTGTGACTGAGTTTCCGTGTCAGACCACAAAAGCCCCTTTCAGTATATCCTGCAGTTGAGGTTTTCCTGTTAATAGTACCGAGGGGCTTAAACAACAAATGCATTTACTCAAAATTTCTTAGGGCAAGGGATCCTGGATTCAGATTGCTAGGTGCACACCTCCCCACTTCCATACCAGTGCAACTGTATTTCCTATCTGCTAAGCACTGCTAGAAAGGGGCTCAGGTGATAGTGGGGGGCAGGTACAAAGCTACTATGGAAATGGGCAGCAGACTCTGTGAAGATGGAGTCTGAAGGTAGTGGAAATGAAGGGACTTGGTAAGCGGGGATGGGTCAGGTCAACAGCAGAAAGGGAGTGAAGGCTGCCCAGAATTGTGAGAAGAGTATTCCAAATGCAACATATGTCAGAAATGGCAGTTGGTTTTTATGTAAGTAAAGTTTATAACCCAGAGGTTGCCTGTTTTCCTTTGATGTCACTTCTACTTTATCTTAGGCTTTTCCAGTTTATTTATTGGTCTTTAACTTTGTACATGATCAGAAAATCCACAATGCTCACATGATCCAGAACATCTTGGTCATCGTGACACTGTATGTGGTAGCAGGAAGCTGGAGATCTAAACGTTCATCTCTGAGGGGAGGAGGTGTAACTTCTGGAGGGCACATCACTGGGGACTGCTGGGTGGCACAGAGAAGCCATAGCTTCTGCAGGAATTTTACTTAAATGTTTCAAAGCATCATTTTTGGTTTTGGTTTTCAAAGGAGGACTTTGAATCAGTGAGGAGCTTACATCAGATGATGTAAGTTTCTTTGCTTGGAACTCTTAATTTACTAACTTCAAGATGATTAAATCAAAATAACACTGTATATTATTTATGCTGAAAAGACATTATCTTTGTTGGTAGATGCATCATCTTTAATCAAGCACACTACTAGAAAAATATTTAAAGTGCCAGTCTGATTGATAGTGGGTATGAATATTTCTGTTTATGGAGAAATTATGTAATTATGACTCTATCCTCAGGTTTAATTATTTCTTTTTAGAAACATGAACTGTTTTTGACATTTTACATAATTAATACATGTTATATATTGACTTGACAGCTAGATAACTACTCTGGGCCTCAGAGTTTCCCTATTTAAGAAACTTGGATAATAAAGTGAAATCATGTAAGTTATGAGGATTAAACAAATTAAAAGGCATTAAGGACACAATAATTCATAGCTCAGCAAAGGTTAGTTGTTATTAATATTATGAATGAAAATCTTTATTATTGGCTGATTAACTACATCTCATGGGGAGGCCTTTGAAAAAAGAAACCATAATGTAAATATTTTTAAAGAGTATATGTGAAGAGTTTTGGACAGAAGGCAGAAAGGGCCTGTGGTTAGCCACTGCTTGGTCCACTTTATCATAGTGGTATCGAAGTGGTGTTGGGGAGTGGAGTAAGACTCCCAACTCACTTATTAGTTCTTAACATCGAGGAGAACTTGCTAATTGATTATTTGCTAGGCTAAAAGAGAGGCTGAAGATAACATGTGGTTTGGCTTTGTAGAACGACTACCCCACCAGACTCCATAGAGAATTCAGGAAGAAACAGAGGACTCGAGGAGAAAGATAATGAATGTGTGCAGATAAGAGATGTGTCAGAGTAAGTATTATCTAGAAAGAAACAGAAATGTGGGTTGGAGTTTCAGGAAAGACCAGAATTAGAGGTTAAAAGTCGTTATGTGCTGAAAGTCATAATCTTTCAAAGAATGCATATAGAAATTTATAGTTAAATTAATAGGACTGTATTTTTAATATGGCCAATGAGAAATGTTTCTTACTAATAAATTAATAATGCTTGAAGGGAATTAAATTCTCCCAAGAAATGGGCCAAGTGAATCATTCCTACTTACAGAATTTATTGGGAAAAGTTAAACTACCTATTAGACAGTTTCCATGGGAGTACGTCTATGGAGAGATCAGAAATGGATACGAAATGACGATCATTTGTAGTTATCCAGTTCCTTGCTCTCAAAGTTCTTTTAATGTTATCTAATTCTCCCCACAAGCGCTCCTGCTAAAATTCAAGGTGTGTACACATTAGCAAGGCACCATCTCATTGTTTTCATCACCACCACTTATAAGCAATCACCTTCAGAGTGTCATGTGGGAATTCTTTGATTAGTTCAATACAATATACCAAACAGGCCTGTGCCCTGTTGCAAAATATGAGGCAAAGAGCTCAGTGCTGGACAGAGGTAGCTCTGCTGCTTTCCAGATAGGTGACATTTTCTAAAGATGCAAAATAAGAGATAAAATCTATAGCAAAATAGAGATAATGATAGGACACATCTCCATAGGATTGTTAAAGAAATAATACTTTATAATAAAAAAAGACATTTGTCAGGAAGTTTGGAATGTACAGGTTAGGAAGACAGTCAGTAGAGCCAGACTACTTAGATGCAAAATCCAGCGTGGCCATTTATAAGCTATGTTAACTTGGGAAAGTAACACCTTCTCTTTGCCTTGGCTTCCCCATCTGCAGAATCAGAATATTATTGTTTCTAGCACATAGAATTTGGGAGATTAGATGAATTAACCCATCTAAAGTACCTTTAGTAGCATTTGTACATACAAAGCATTAAATCCTAGGATTAGCAATTTTCAGTATTATGTAAGGCTCTTAATTTGTGGCATCCCCACAGTGAATGCTCAGAAAGTGGTAGGCACCGTCTGGTGCCCCTGACGCTACTGCTACTAACCATCTAGCGTCATTATTGGGGGTGCCAATATCAATAATAAAGGTGAAGAACTAAGGCAGGAACCATGAGATCTGAGAGCTTGCTGACAGTTAGAAACACACATTAGGATCAGAAAGAGTCCCTGAGCTGCTTTTGCTCCCCTCAACAGAGCAGCTGGTGGGTTTTCTAATGAGCCCTTGGGTAAGGGGGAGAAGATCTCCACAGCTGCAAACATCAAGCCTCGCCTTACAACCTGTGCTGTTGGTTAAGTGTAAATCACCTGTGGTTAATAAACATTTCAGGAGGGTGGACTCTTTTACTAGAGTTTGTTTTGAACACATCAGCACTGGAGGAGATTTTAGAACCAAATGTGAAGTTGTTATGACAGATGCTCAGATAAATTTTCTCAGGGATGAAATGTATGCAAAAATCACTAACCACCATGAAAATACGAGTTTTTTAAAATACATTTTCAATAAATACTTGCTGAAGTATGGATTTAGTTCATTGTGTGGTCAACAGCAGCGTCTGTTGCATAGTGTACGTGGTTACAGAATAACCTGGCATATTTAGTTTTTTATGTGAAGATAGTATCTTTTTGACCTTCTGAAAATTTTGAGAAGATTTAAATGCTGAATCTCAAAGCCAGTCTGATACACACAAATTGCTTATTGCAACTAATGTATTTACACTGGATCAGTCAGACAGGAAATCTTTAGGAGCACTGAACTGAGAATTAGGACATTTGGTCACTAGTGTCAGCTTTGTTGGTAAGTAGCTGTGCTATCTAAGGAAAATGATTTAAACTGAGACTTCAGTTTCCTAATGTTTAGAATAAAGGCTACTAGACATTCCTTAAGGTCCATTCTAGCTGCAGAAGGTAAAAATATCAAACTTCCTATTATAGATAGCGTTTTAGAGCAGTATTAAAATTCATCTCTATTATTCATGAAAGGCCAGCCATAGAAATTGAATGTCATTCCTGGTCTATTAAAAGCTACTTGGTAGTGTATTTCTTATCAATTTAAAGGGTTAAGCACATTTTGCTCATGGGATCATGAGCATGTATGTGTGGGAGGAAGGTGAGTAGAATTCGGATAGACCCAGGCTTGTTAAAAATGATAAAAAGAATGAATGCACACATATGGTAATCATCGATTCACACTGGCGAATGTTAGAGCTAAAAATAAAGTGCTGTATGATTGCTAGGAAACAGCTCAAGATAGTGCTCGAAGCATCTTGCTTTGCTGGAGACTGTGAAGCCTTGTGCAGTGGAGTAACACAGACGACAGAGAACCAGGAGACTGTCATTTTGCCTCAGTGCCTCTCCATGGTTGGAATGAAAAAATAGGCTGCAAGTCAGATAGATTCCACAATTGGCAACGTTCCTCTGACTGCTGACCCCAGGGTAATCAGATTCAGAACAGACCTACACCTAACTCTTTGCATGGTAAATATCTTATTAGCTACCAGGATATTCAACAACTGATTTAAAAATGGAAATGCATTTTACTGTCTCTGTGAGTATGTAGCAGAATGAATATAGTAAATGGGTTCATTTAATATCATTTAGTCACGTGTACTCCCGTAAAGGGTTAAAGTGCATTCTCGAAAAAATTTCCCCCCTAAAAATTGACCTCCTGGAGACATTACTTTATTGGATTGTTAATAAGCTAAGAGTTGAGACCTGTCAATTATAGATTGTTTCACTGTTTCTTACCTTGAGGTCCTTAACTTTCAGGAAAAAGGAGCTTTCTGCTTGTGGTATAGAACACCTCTGTCTCTGTCTTCCCTCACCACTGTCCACGTTTCTAGGAGCTCCCCCACTCTTTTCTATGAGCCAGTCCTCATTGTTGCATTTATTGTAGTTTTCTTTTCCTTTCTTTTTTTTTTTTTTTTACAGAACAACTGCATAATTATGTCTGCATTAGTGAAACTTGGTACTCAAAATCAAGGCTTTAATCATAGAAATATATAAAATGTCAACCTGCCTCTTTTAAAAATTATTTCCTAAAATCATTCAGTATACTTACATCGACAATCAGGAAATCGAGCCAGCACCAGGCATTGGTGAAGTATGTTTGAAATCCGTAAGCTACCCATTTGAGAAGCATTTCCAGAATGAAGATATAGGTGAAGACCTTGTCAGCATATTCTAGCATGGTTTTGATAGTCTTCCGTTGTTCAATGTATATATCTTCAAATGCCTGAGAATCAAGAATATTTTATTTTACTTGAATGGCTTGCCTCCTTTACATATTTGAAAAAATCTTCTTAGCATAATATGGAGTACAAAGCAATTTATTTATTTATTTATTTATTTTTATTTATTTATTTATTTTTGAGACAGAACTTCAAGCTGTCACCCTGGGTAGAGTCCTGTGGCATCACAGCTCACAGCAACCTCCAACTTCTGGGCTTACCCAATTCTCTTGCCTCAGCCTCCTAAGTAGCTGGGACTACAGGCACCTGCCACAATGCCCGGTTATTTTTTGGTTGTAGTTGTCATTGTTGTTTGGCAGGCCCGGGTTGGATTTGAACCTGCTAGCTCTGGTGTATGTGGCTGGTGCCTTAGCTGCTTGAGATACAGGCGCCAAACCACAAAGTGATGTTTTTATAAACATTGTTATTTCACACAAGCAATGACCATCAGACAAAATTTAAAGGCTAAAAGTAACTGTGAAAAATGTTGGCAAGAAAATGCCAACGTGTTTATTGATATAGTATGTGCTTTCCCCCTACTTTTCATCCAAAAGTCTCTGGGCAATTACTGCTACGAACACATGCCTTTAGAGTAATTTGAACTCAGAAAATAATTAGAATTTCTTTAATGAGGGATAGGGTTGACCTATTCCAACATTACTGTCTGTGATTTCCTGGACGATCTGGCTTATTTTGCAAGAATAAGTTGATTATACATGAAGAAAACAAAAAATACTTTTCATCCATAAATGTTAATATAATTATTAGGAAATACTGGATGGCATTCAACAGGGTAAGTAACATAGTTACAGAATGTCTCTGCAAATGATTGTCTCTGTGAGGAAAACATCTGTTAGATAAACACCAGATGAGAAATTCCATCTGGCTGTTTCATGGTTCTGATTTGTTCTGGACTGAATTCTGCACAGTTAAACCCCAGATGCCAAGATCTGCAAGGCACAGATATGCCTCCTTTTTTGATTCTTAAACTCAGTGTGTGCTCTCTGATATCTCTGGAGAATCAACTATTCCCCTAGAACCTGATTTTTGCCAACATGCATTTCACTTACTAAAGCACCGCTGCTGAGAAGAATCATGAAGACAATGAAAGTCTCAAACCAGTTGTGTTCAACGATGCTGTAGCAGGTTTTCCGAAGATTCCACCAGATCTTCCCTTTGCCTTCTTCTGTACTTACTTGACAGAATGGAAACTTTTTAATACACCCTAAAAGAAAATGTCAAATACAATAAGTTATAAAAATGTCTTCATCTTAAATCGGCAAAAAATAAACTTGCTTGTTTCACCCCCTCCCAGTCCCAGTTCATCACTTTCCCCCAGTTATCTTCAGCCTCTCTCCTGTAGCCTAACTCATTCCAGACTTGCCTACTCTGCAAGCATCTTAGAATTCAAGGAGATACTTCAAATACGTTTATTTAGGGGAAAATAGTTTCCTCTTTCAACACCAGAAAGGATCTCATTACCTCAAGGCCACTGATGGAAACAGGGTCCCGGTCCATCACTCAGGTTTGGGGCCAACTACGTGTTTGTGCTGTTTATTCAGACTTTGATGGGATCCCGGATTGCTACTCCCTTTCCATGCACAGTCCTGCTGTCTTCCCAGGTGTCAGGCACTGTCACTTTCCCAAGCTAATTTATTTTCAGCCTCAGTGCTTTTCTTAGTCACACCTATGACTCATCTTATCAGTCAAGGCCTCTTGTTCCTTTTCCTCTCCCTCCAAGCTCTTATGTTATTTCTAACTTCCATCCACTCTCCTGTTCTGACTCTGAATGACTAGTGATTAGATTAAACACAATCACATCGAATTAATAAGTATTTATTGATTTGTGTGCAAGACAGTGCCGGCCGCTATGAGAATAACTATTGCTCTCCTTGCAACACAGCTACGTGTCACAACAGCTCTGGCCACGGCACAGATTAACCACATTTGAAACTGTAAGGGATGAATGTAATTACTGCAGGATCTCTAAATCAAATTACACCATTGCCAATGAGTTCTGAAGGGACTGCAATATCAATGACATGACATTCCAGAATGCCATTTATCTCATAGGGTCAGCGCACATTCTGGCGGATCAAAAGAAAACAAGACATGTCACATCATCTTAATCGTCCAGGCACTGTCACGGTGGTAGTATAATCCAGAAATATAGATAGATTAGCTTTTAAAAGAAAAGAGTAAAACAAAGATGATACACACGCCTTCACCACCTGCTTTAAATATTTTCTTTAAATGAGCTATGTTCGGTTTCTGTAAAGGACTCTGGGAGATCACATTTAACCACCTTAGAACTTTTTACCTTCAGTAAAACAGGCTTCTGGTTTCATATCTTCCTCGGGTTCAATTTCAGCTTGTTCACCTTCTCTGGGTGGAGCAACATCAACTGTGCTTCCTTCAGATGAGCTGGTTGCATTTAATTTCTGGAAACAGAATCCCATTTCAAAGATGTAATTTTTCTCCCCTTTTACTCAATTAATTGGGAAACACTTACAGTGTGCAAAATGATAAAATATGATACCATTTTGATGAATAATTGAATATAATTAAAGTCCTAGTATTCATGTGGCTACCAATCTGATTCAGACAAGAAAGGTTAGACAGCATTCACTGTAGGTATTTTGGAAAGTATGGATTACACTGATCAACTTGTTTTATGATCTCTATTTTGTTTATGAAAATAATCTTATACATTAATACTCAGGGCAAAGCAAAAATAGCTTGATAAAGGTAGTATGCTGACAGCTACTAATTATTATATTAATTAAAATGCATCAGATCAAATTGTAATTTCCACCTCTTCAGATGGAAATTTTTAGGAGGCAAAGCGTAGTACCAGTTATTTCTAAGTACTGCCCATGTTTCTGTAATTTTAGAAAGGAAGAGCAGCACATTAACATTAGTCACAGTCATTATAGTTCAACTTTGAGCTATATTTTTCACTGCCTTACATAATTTTCTTCTTAATTTACTAGCAGAAAAATGATGGATCTCACTCTCTCCCTCTCTGTCTCTTTTTTTTCCCTTGAACTGTATGACTGAGTTCAATACTTGCCAAAGAATTTTAAATGAAATGGAAATTTCTCCTTAAATGGCATTGTCCATAATCTGTATAGACTTTCATTAGGAGCACACTGTGAATTTAACATGTGATCGGGCTGTGGATTTTTCCTTTAAATAAATCATTGTGACATGCCACGTGGCTAGAGAAGCCACTTGAATGTTACGAGAATAAATATCCAGTAAGTCCTCTGAGATCACTTGGGAAGACATTATGAATGTGCAATGTTTTATGAAAACTGAAGCCAACACATGACGTACAGCACAGACTGGATGATGTAAAGTTTTCAGAGTGAAAGAACAGGGGATGGATATATTAATGGCTTCAAAGCCCCCATTAACTTCAGTTCTAAGTGTTAGGGTCACTTTGCCCTAGCCTTTTGAAAGAGTCAACGTGTTATTTTTAAAAAGACCTAAATGACTCTCTCATGTTGGTCACACTGAGGAAATTTTGTTTCCAATTCTTGATGTGTCAAAGTCATAACACAAATATAATTTAATAATTTATAAGATGAACTAATTGAAGAGTAATAGTATCTGGATGATATTTTCTGTGATGTTACTTTGAAGGTGTTATTTACCATATCCAATTAAATACATTGTAAAAATTACTTCAAGTCAAAATATAATTTTATATTGTACCTTGTAGTGTGAGGTATGCTAAAGAGAAAACCTAGCCCATCATTTTTGACTCATGGTTCTTAGGATAGTAATAGTACAAGAGTTTTGATCATTAAATTCCTCTACATTTTGGAGAGATGAGAAAGCCAAAACATTTCTCCTAGGAGTTTAATTCTTCTTCCAGTCAAAATATTTTTATTACTTTAAGAAAAAGAACATATGAAAGATACTAGAATTGTAGCTGCTTCTGGTATAACTAAAAAAATCCTGGGTAATTGTTTGGTCTCAGAAACGAACTTTTCCCTTCCAGTTTCACTGGTAGTTAATGGGTTGCACACCATGACCTCTGATAAGTGACAGTAGTCACATTCACTGCATAAATAATACTAGTAAGAAACCAAGTCATTTGGAGGTTAACTATAAAATGCTTCCTGTTTCTTCCAAGCTCAATAACTTCTGAAATAGGTCATGGTTCACCTTCTCTGTGAAGCCCTTCTTGTTTTATTTCTCCATACTAAATTTTATAGAACATCTAGTTTGTTATACTTATTTCCTTTTACCAGATACTACCATAAATGCATGTATATATTTATGTACATACACATATATAAATACATATATACGAGGTACACACACACACACACACACACACACACATGCTAAAAGATCCAGTGTATCACAAGTAGGTAATAGAGAATAGTTATACCAAGTTCATGAAGAGTGAATAAGAGTAAATGAATGACTGAATGTGTGTATATATATATATATATATATATATTTTTTTTTTTTTTTTTTTTTTTTTTAAAAAGAGTTTCACTTTGTCACCCTTGGTAGGGTGCTGTGGCTCACAGCATAGATCACAGCACCCTCAAATTCTTGGGCCCAAGCAATCCTCTTGCCTCAGTCTCCTAAGTAGCTGGGACTACAGGTGCCTGCCACATGCCTAGCTATTTTTTAGAGACAGGGTGTTGCTCTTCATCAGACTGGTCTTGAACTTGTACCTCAGCCCCCCAGAGTGTTAAGATTATAGGCGTGAGCCCCCATCCACAGCAATTTTTATATTATTCTTATAGAGTGAATTTTTGTATTTAGATAATTTCACCTCTACATTTTAATTTATATTTCAATTCTAGTCCTGATAGAAGTTTATCCAATTGTATTTAAAAAAGGACATTTTTATTGAATAGAAATTATTTAATTAATAATATTTAATAATAAAAGCATATTTATAAAGTGTTTCTCTAAAATATTAGCAGACATTCAATAAGGAAATATGAGGGGAAGAATATAATGAGTATATATGCCTACAGACACACATTTATAATTTCCTATTAGAAAACTTTAAAAAATATACTCACCCTTCACTTCTCATCTTATCACTGTTAATATAATTATAAAATGTTTAATTTTTACATTATATTGTCTGCCATATATTTTGCAGATGTCTTATATTTCAATAAAAATACTGCTTAAAACAATCCTTCACAGTCTAAGTAATAATCGTCACTAACTTAAATGGCATGGCAACTAGATCAATTGTTTACCAAGTTTGGACCCTCTGAATATATTTTTGTTATTGGTATGGTCTCTAGATTAAACCATTTATGAATGTGATTATCACATCTGCATATAATCTCAATATTCTAACAGCCATGGAGGTTATGCATTTACACATCTTAAAGTAGAGAGGAACAGTGTTCATTTAGTTCCACTCTCTTCCCCTGCCATCATGAGGCACAACCTCATGAAACCTTTTGAAATCAGACAAAGAAAAAAAATCCTCTCTACTTTCTGCTCTTCTCCAAGGAGTGGAGCCCATTTACGTGGAGAATGCTTTAGTATTGTCCGAGCTTTTTAACCTTAGGCTTTGGAAAGCATCTCAAGGAATGTTCAGAAGGGGTCTTATAGGCAAAGTGTTCTCAAGTCCAGAGACCTTTGTGAACCAAAGCTTAGATGGTAAGATAACCTAGTGTCCATTTTACTTAAAAAAGTGTTTTATGGGAGGCTTCCTTCCCTATGAAGGTAGACATAAAGACAACTGTCCCAAGATGGAAAGTCTAGTTTAATCATTATTTACTATCATTTGTCAGAAATGGTGCTACATTATTTTTCAATTCCACAGGCCACATTTTTATCATAGGAAAGTAAATACCTTTTATTCTATGAGGTTCTGAAGCTATTGTATCAACTATATTATATTTCTAAAGTTGTGAATTTGCCTACATTTAAAAATTAAAATGTGAATTGTGTTCTTATTAAATGACATCAACTTACCCCTAGAACATTTGCCTGATAGGCTTGCTTTAGTCACTGGATAAAAAAGTTTATTGCTGTATTTTCAAATCACTAATTTACACCCTGGAAAACTATTTAAACATTAGAAATTTTACACATTTATGTGACACATATTTATACTAATTCCATACACTGATATAATCAAAACAATCTAAACATTTTAAAAGTAAGTTCAACACTTTGGCATTCACACTCTAGTAAAGTGTAGTTTTTGATACATTTTATCACAGCCATACCAAAAGGACTTCTAAATTTAAAAGCATGTAACCACTTTAAAAGCAAGTAAACAATGATAAATATAAAGAACAACTTACTTTCTTTATATTGCCATAGCTGTGATACTACAATGATATTAAAAAAGCAAAGAAACCTGAAACAAAATTTACCATATTAAAAAACTTGATGACTATACTAACTAACCAAAATTAATACTGTTCTGAAGTACTTAGAAAAATATAATTGAGAATATAAGCATAACATTTGAAAGCTTGCATATAAAAACACATAGTACAAGTTCAAACTTGTTTTCTTGTACTATTTTCTCCCTATCCTTCTAATACTTTATGGCACTTAGAAGTTAGATTCTTCCATCCCTTGTAGAAATTACTTGGTCTACAGAGGGATGATGGCTTATGCTCTACAAATGCACGCTGGAAAGCAGGTTTTAAGATGCAACATTCTCCAGGCTTAAATCAGCCGCAGAAAACATGCCTGGCCGTAGCAGAAGCCCGGCGCAATGCTGTGGAAGCTGCACATGGATCCAAGAACCATGTTCTCAAAGACACGGTGCCTGAATCTGAAGTTTTCAAGGAGGTTCACTTACAAAGACCACTCAGAAGAATGGGTTACCTCAACGTGAGAAATGGTACAATGAGCACCCAAGAGGCCAGGAGACCACTTCCCCTCCCCCACAACATAGCCCCATATGATGAATATTGCTCTGGATTTTTGTCCAATTAAATAATGAAATTTATCTTTCAGAGACAGAAGAGAATGTTAGCAACTGGCCTACTTCCACTGAAATGCGCTCACATTTCATTTATTTTCAATCAGCTATCAAATGTTTGACTCTCACAAACTGCCATATGACTCAAGAGGCAAAATAATAGATTCAGCCATTACAGATTGCCTTTAAAATCTAGCCATTTAAAAAAAAAAAAAAAAGTATATATATATGGATTTTTTTTGTCTTGCTAAAAGAGGGAAAGTCTTTTGGTCAGACATACTATCAGGGCCTTAGTCTGATCTTTTGGCTATGCATATCCATATCTTGACTTACAACATTTTACTTGAAGAGCAGGTGGCCACACAATGAGGCCATTTGTTTGCTTGTCCAAGGCAGGAAGAACAAGACTAAAACTAAACAAGACAAAACTAAAGCCTTTTTGGTTTTTTTTTTGGACCACTTATGAGATAATTAAAAATATAAACCACCACCATATGTTAAATGTACAACATCCTGGTGCTCTTTTTATTTAAAATAGCCTTACTCAAAACATATGTGAAACTGTAAATAATTATGTTGTAGTTGAAGAGCAGGGTAAAAGGGCATCAAGATGGCCAAAGGAGGAGGCCATTTAGCTTGAGAAGGGACACCAAAATCTCCACGTGAGCTAGGCTTAATTGGATTTTATCTCAGCAGAGGCACACTAAAGCACCACAGTTCTCGAAAGGTTAAAATGGGTGTAAAATGGCTGTTCACACACCCTTCTGTGTATCTGAAAGAGTTGTGTTGCATTCAATGTCACTTGGAAGACGCTGGCAGGGTCATGGAGAAATTGAAAGCTAGAGTCATTCTCTCACTGCTTCTCCAGATTCTGAAAGTGGAGAACAGCACTTTGTCTAGAAAGGCACAGGCTGGAAACCTTAGTCAAACATCTACTTTCAAAGTTTCCATAAAGATTTTGAAAAGGAGGGGATTTTGTCAAACATAATAGAAATAACGATTTGCTGGTACCATGTCATTCTATTCTGCTTGTGAAGAAAAATAAATCAGATTTTCTTTAATGGCTAATAATGTTTACTCCTTAAAGTAAAAAGTCAGTGGTAAGAAAAAAACTGTATAAATCATCAGGGACTATATTATTTTCTATTTTTCGTTAATTTAATTCCAGAATTTTTTGTCTTCTACAGCTAATTCTCAATAATCTTTAAGGAAGAAGAGAGTATGTATAACCTAAACCATGCCAAACTCTAATGAGATATACTTTGTCACCAAAAGTCTTGAAAACTGCCCAATATTTATGAACTTTCCACTTTGGCTCCCAGAATCTGCACTATGCTTGAGATGAGAGAAAGCAGTGATATCAATGGGAGAAAGCTGAGTCAAGAAAATAAACTAAAAGCTCAATCTACCCATAAAGCTACAATAATATTGAGAGATGCCCTTTACTCCTTATAAAGCTATAGTTAATAATTAATACCAAAAAATAGCAAACTTTCCAAGTCTCATTTTTGCCTGCTCAGTTTTAGGTAGAATACTTAAGAAGAAATTAATGTGGATCATGAAAATTCAAGACCAATTACTTAATGATCAAGATGCAGTGAACATTTTCTACTCCATCTCATGATACTTTCTTTCAATTGCTTTACAGTGATGACTACTGTTTTTCAGACCCTTGACTTAGGTTTCCTAAGCTACATGAAAATCCAAGATATGTGGTGCCCAAATGCATACAGACTATGGCCCTTCAGCCCCAAAACTCACGAATACCCTACTCTTTTTATAAAGCCTTTCCCCCAAAACATGAAAGTAGATATTTCCACATGAATTGGATAGATTAGAAATTATATTCACAGATCTGAAAATAATAAACTGAAAATGGTAGTACTATCAGAAAAAAACAACAAAAAAAACACTGCAAGGCATATTTTGGTAATACAATTTACTTATAAGGGCTGAATCAACAATAAAAGGTGTGGTCTTATAATGAAATAAAAGCAGAGAAATAAAAAAAGTGCATGCTCTCTTAAGTCCTTGACTATATCGAACTTTAAACATTCCTACCATGTTTTAAAATAGATATTATAAATCTTACAGCACAAACAATTATTGATTTTAAAAGACTGAAAGTCTAAACGAGAAAGCTCATTAGCATAATTAAATGTGATGTTGGGACTGCCCATCTCGCCTGACCATGCTGTGATGGGTCACACGATTTAGCAGAGAGCAGCTGGGCAAATCTAGCACGTCCTTGCCACGGCAGGGGAAGGAACAGCTGAGTAGCATGCAGGCCAGTCAAAATTCATTTAGAAAGTGATTGTACATGTACAACTTGCTTGGGTAACCTGGGTAAAAGTGGTGGCACGAGCCTCTGGCTGGTTAAAAAACACCAGAGCTGCATTCTTGATGGCTCCAGCTTGATTTTATCCCTGTGAGAAGTAAGAATGGTAAGCAGTGAAGGTCATAGTATGATATTGCTCGATTGTGTTTGGAATTTAACTTCAAATATGATTGTTAAAAGCATTTATTTTATATCCTTCACTTAGGAACACAAACCAATAATCTTTTCAGAACTCAATTGCAAAAATCTATAGTTATAAAAAAATTTAAGAAATTATGATTATGTGAACTTTTAAAATATAAAAGCAGACAAAATTCTACATTAGAGCTTGTCTAAAGTTTAGTATCATTCCAAGTTTTGCAAAGATAAAAATATCACTATTTTGAAATCCATGCTGTCAATTCTCTTCCATTTTTTCATGCAAAAGTTTATATTTGTTTCCACATTAATCTGCTTATGTTACTGATATCTAATACCCAGATATAATATACACACACAATATATATTATATAATATATAAAATAATAGAAATTCTCATTTTTGTCTCTAAAAACTTCCAGATATCATTTCTCTTTAGCTGCATCAGTCAGTTACACACTCTTATGAAAATAAATGGAAGGAATTGAGTAGCTACAGTTTTAAAATGTCACCCAAATTAATGATTAATTTTCTGCTTCCTTTTAAAACAGAAATTTCAAGCAATTTGTTTTTTCAGTGAAAAACATACAACTCCTGTGGGTTTAACTTACATGAGTGCTCACTTTATCAGCAAAGAGAAAGGATACTCTGTACTCTCCAAAGCAGAGCTCAATGTTCTTTTGCTACTTGTGATGAAGAAACATGAACCAAAATGTCACTTTATGAAGATGTTATTTTTTAATGTGTGTATTTATTTGTGTGATAGTTATTTAAAAAGAATAGCTCAGTCTATGTAGATATGCACCTGAAATGTGACCAGGGTTCAATGCTGACAAATTTTGGAAATTTCCAATCAAAATTGCATTTTGCTAGAATTTATCTAAATCTTCTGTATAGTACTAGAGCACTCTAATATTTGCTTTTATAAAAAACTGTCTACTTTTTATCTTGTGTGTGAGCATATATAAGAATTGCTCTATTGTGTGTGTGTGTGTGTGTGTGTGTGTGTGTGTGTAGGGTCTATTTTTTTTGTGTGTGTGTGTGTGTGTGTGTGTGTAGGGGTTGGTACTTACTTTACCAAATCATCCACATAAAATTTATTGCTGAATTTAATATAACTGTGAAAAATAATTTGAAATTTTATTCTAGGTTTCTAAGATACATCATTTTACATTTAATTTGATGATTCCCCCACTAAATTGCTGTACGTTTTAAGGAATTTCATTACATTCTGTAGATGATTCCATATATTCTAAATTAGCTTGATGGAGGACAGGATGGTTATAAAAATCACCCACAAAGAAACTTTTGTTCAGGCAACAAAATATTTTGCAGAACTTGATAATGAGGGAGAAATTACATCTCATTCTTCCAAATTTATAATGTTTAAGCCATTTAAAAGATACAACCAGGAGGTAGCATTCTTCTAAGCAGTTATTTGAAATGTTTGTGGATATTATGAAATTTTTGAAGTATTCCGGGAATGAACTATTTGGCAGAAGGAAATTAAGATATTTACTCTGTATAGTTATGATGTGATACAACCTATAGAATTAGTCTAGCTAAAGTTTTCTTCCTCTTTTTTTTAAATCTCTTATTTACCTCATTTGACCCCAAGCTATTTATTCTACTTTGTTGCTCATCTTCCTTCATTTTCACTTAATGATTACTTCTTGGGTGAGCTCCTCCATATGCAGGGAATCAGATAATTATGAAATCTGTTATCAAATCCATTTTTAAATCCTGACCTCTCAGCTAGGTTCTGTTTCCCAGCAATGCCACCTCTATTTCAGTGTATCCTAGTTGAACTCCTCTTCCCACATGAACTTGAAAACTCTTTTTAAAAAGACTTTCAGACAATGGCACCGCCATTTGCCCAATTTCCCAGATTCTCTACAGCCTTGTCAAATTCCCATTTAATCTCAGTTCTGGTTACTTATTCCAATAGACCAGAATTTTGCCACCTCATTGCTATCAAAGGGGTACGATCATATTCTCCAAGATACTTTTTCTTATCTTTCACTCTAAACTATTTTACTCTTTGATATCAAATAAATGTTCACAAGACATCACTTACCTATTGCCTTCCCCTGTTTTAGAGCAACAATAGGTCCTTACTGACTATACAGCCAAATTTAAACTCTTTGCCTTAATTTAAAGCTTTATAGTCTGATACAACCTTACACATCCAAATATATTTTTCACTATTATCTTCACCGGTACTTGAGTCATGCCAATCAGTTTCACTCCCTCTGCTCACCGCTAAGCTCACTCTCAGTTCTGGTTTTCCTTTAGTAGGTTACTTGTTTTCTGTTCATCTATATATGACCTGAACTTTGAGGCCTGTTTCAATATTATCTTTCCCATTTAGCAACTGCTTTTGCTCTTCTTAACAGGTAAAATATAACATCTTACAGGATTTAATAGGTCTTTAATGATTTCATGAGTTAGTGTTAACCTACTCAAAGATGCTGAAATTTCCCTGAAGGGAAATTACGTAATAGAGCTCTGCTTTAACTCCTCCTTATCTCTAGTACCCAGTAGAGCGGCTTCACACAAAGAGTTCAATAAATGCTTGTTAATTAATTGGTGTTTCTTCTTAAATAAGTCTATGTCAGGTAATAAAGAATAAAATCAGACGTGATTCTAAGTTTACAGAATGCACAACATAAATTAGAATTGAACTCATGAAGCACACTTCGAGTGGAAGTCAGAGTAAGAATCTGACTACCTCATTTCATGTGTATTTTTTGTCTTTTTCAAGATGTTTTCCATTTTCCTATTATATTTCAGCAACTCTGAAGTGCTTTCAAAATCAGGAAGCTATATGTAATAACATTGTCAGCTACTTATTGTAAGGATTTCAGATCAAATGTTGTTGGTACAGTTCTTAAAAAATAGAAAGTTCCAAGATATGCTCACAAAATCAGACATTACTGGTCTGATTCCCATGGTATTGACAATGTGCCCTCAGGCTAAAACATATCTTTTATAATTCCATCTGTGTCAGACTTTCTTCCCACTAGCACATTAAAAGTCCATACAGAAATAATAGTAAAACATTTTATTCTTGTTCTCCACAACACAGAATTGAAAAATTAATACCTCTGAGCCACTATTATGGAACCTTATGAATTCTAATCATATAGGAGGAACAGCTTCTTTTCCTTCCTTCCTTATTTTTTTATTCCTTTCTTTTTCTAATTTAAACAACTAGTAATGACAGTAAGAGCAGGTTTTCCATCTATAGCGTAATTATAGGTTTCAAGTGGAGCTTTTCCAAGTACTTTAGTATTTTCAAGTTAATCTGGAAGACTTTATAGACTTGCTCATCCTTGACTGGGCAAAATGTAATCAGTACTACTTGTACGTTCCTAATACGTAAAACACTTTCATAAATGAAACACTCTGTCATAGTGAATACAACTTTCAAAGGTTAACAGAAACTATACGAAACTGTCCCATTAAAACATTAAAAAGATCATAGCAAAACCTAACATATTGTGGACAATAAGGAGGTGACATTGTCAGAGGGATAAATGAAATACAGTTCATTGATTTTTCAAAAGAACATAATTTTGTTTAGTAGTTTAGTAGGATGTATTAAATATGATTTTTTGAAGGCCACATTTTTTAACCATATGTTTTCAAACTAGCAAGAAAATGAATGTATTAATTGTTCAGAATAATATTTTTCTGTAGAAACTTGGAATTTCTGTAAACAGATCTCCCCCTAAAGAGAATCTCATGATTTCCCAACATCACTATGTATGACTTTCAGTATTACTTTTTAATAATGCATATAAACACATAAAAATACTAAATGGCCATAGTGTATAGTTACTACGCAAAATACAACAAAAACTTTAAAAGCGTTCTTACCTCTTTGCTTTCTTCTAGCTCTGACTCACTGCTGAACTCCTCAGTATTTAAGTTTTCAAAGTCAGACTCCCCAACAGCAATTGGCACTGTTACAGTGAGGCTGGGGTTGTTTATGAATGACATATAATCATTTTCATCAATTACATATTTTTCAACACTGCTTCCAGTACCTACACCACTGGTGGTTCCGTTCCCATCTTTAAGATAGTTAAGTTCTTTGCTTATTTCAATTCCAGTATTGTTGGACATGCAGCTATCTATTTTGTTGCCTTCATGGATTTCTATAACTTTTGGCTTTCTAAAAAAGGCTCTTTGGAAACACTCCCGCATCTTATTTTTCACATAATCGATTCCCTTTTGCATTCTTCCTACGGCAATCTGGAGATTGTTCATTTCATTATCATCGTCAGTAGCAGCGAGGTTGTCTGAGCTAAATGAACTCAACAATAAGGCCAGAAAGAGGTTCAGAACCTACAAGGAAAATATGTGTATTAATATGGAAATACACGTTAAAGTAACAACCTAAACAGGGAACTCATGGATCTCTGCTAAAATTACTTCAAGCATGCCTACTGAGTGCTTACTGTATTTCAGACAATATGCCTCAATCACACACTATTTAAAGGACCTGATATCCTAGTCAAAGGGCAAAATGGTAAAACAAGAAAAGATGCTTCTAAGTTTTAAAACCAGCAATAAGCCAAAACCCCAACTTTATGGTTTTGCCAATGAGAAAAAAAGAGATAACACCTTAATTATTTTACTTCCTCTTGTCAGTTTGTCTAGGGAATTTCTACCTTCATGTGCAAATAATGAATTCATTTATCATAATTGTCTAATGATAAGTGCAAAAGTAACATACTTGAAATATAAATTCCTTTGGTCCAACAGCCATAAACTTTTATAACAGCAGAAGTTCCTTAATGCAAATTATATAAGATTTAACACATTTAACATCAAATACACTTGGGAATTTATGTGTTCAAATAGCTCAACAGATGGGGAAAAATCTAAAATTATTCTAGGGTTTAGGCTAGACCCATATAATGTAAGTTGCTTTTCTCTTTCTTTTATTTTGTGGAAAAACATGAGGAAATCTTAAAACTTTTTTCGGATACGTGAAAAAAGTACCCAATTAACAGACAAATCATGATTAATGCATAAGTAATTCATTGCTTCTGAGGTAAAAGAAAATTTATTTGTAATAATATTTTTAGCTTGAAAGGTAGTTACTGAGCTTCAGGTTATGTTACATGACAGGAAGACATATGCAAAGTAAAAACCCCCAGTTTGTTTCCTTATTTGTGTGTCACATTTTTTTCAGACTCTAGAGCTGCCCAATTTACTATCCTGGAAAAAATACTGCAAGTTCACGGATATCACACTAGCATTCTTTTGAGCAATTTCTCTTGGAATGCGCCCCTGAAAGGGAAGGCCCAGAATGATGGCATAAAGAAATGCTTTCCCTACACACGACAGGGAAACTGAAGCATTAAATCACAGAAATTAGCTGGTATGGTGGCTCACACCTGTACACCTGAAACCCTGCACTCTGGGAGGCTAAGGCAGGAGGAGGATCACTTGAGTTAGGGAGTTTAAGAGGAAGCTGATGTCTCCGTGCTTGTAGCTCAAGCGGCTAAGGCGCCAGCCACATACACCAGAGCTGGCGGGTTCAAATCCAGCCTGGGCCTGCCAAACAACAATGACAACAATGACAACTACAACCCCTCCCCCCCCCCTCCCAAAAGCCAGACTTTGTGGTGAGTGAGTGCCTGTAGTCCCAGCTACTTGGGAGGCTGAAGAGAATCGCTTAAGCCCAAGAGTTTGAGGTTGTTGTGAGCTGTGACACTATAGCACTCTAGTGAGGGCGACAGCTTGAGACTGTCTCAAATAAAAAAAAAAAAGAGAAGCCTGAGCAAGAGCAATACCCCATCTGTACCTAAAATAGAAAAAATTAGCCAGGCATGCTCAGGCATGCCTGTAGTTACTTAGAAGGCTGAGGCTACAGGGTGGCTTGAGCCCAGGAGTCAGAGGTTGCTGTGAGCTGTAATGATGACACTGCACTCTACACGGGATAATAGAGTGAGATTCTGTCTCAAAAACAAACAAACCCCTCCCACACACAGAAATATACAAATTGTGCCTTTACAGTGTGGGGGGGGGTGGTTGTTTGTTTTTATGTCACCCTTGGTAGAGTGCCATGGCATCACAGCTCATAGCAACCTCAGACTCTTGGGCTTAAGCCATTCTCTTGCCTCAGCCTCCCTGGTAGCTGGGACAATAGGTGTCCGCCACAATGCCCAGTTATTTTTTGGTTGCAGTTGTCATTGTTGATTTTACCTGGCCCTGGCTGGGCTCGAACCTGCCAGCCTCAGTGTATGTAGCTGACGCCCTACCCACTGAGCTATAGGCAACACCCTCCATTAGTGTTTTTAAATCACAATTAAAGGTTAAGTCTTTTAAATATGGACAGTTTCCACAAATACAAATAATTTGAACTGTAATAATGTATTTTCCTTTAATAGTAAAAATTCAGGGAAGAAAATATTTAGTACTCTTCAAAGTTACTTGGATAATTACAATATATAGTTAAAATATAATGCTTTATTTCATTGAAATTTGTCTTCAAAGTTTGGTAGTATGCAACCTATGCCACCTCTGAGTAAGTGAGCCAGTATGAACTATGAACATGTAAAGACCAATTTTCATATAGAACAGTTACCTTTTGATTTGGAAGAGATCATTATCTTATAAAAACAATATGAGGACAAAGTTAGTCTTGGTGATAAAAACATATTTTCTTCGAAGAAGGAAAAAAAGGAAAATCTAATATTTATGTCCACCAAGCATTCAGAGAATCACCTCATTTAACCGTAACATCAACCACAGGGTTTCAGTTTTGTCATTCATTCCAGTGTCATAAATGAGGAACCCGAGCATCAGAGAAGTGAAGCAACTTGCTCACACTCAGAGATATGCATCAGGCTGCTTCCTAGCTACCGTCTGATCTCATTCTAATTTACGAGCATCTGTAATACATACATACCACTAGGTTTCCAATGACCATGACCAACATGAAAACAATAAGGCACATGGTCTGGCCAGCGACCTCCATGCAGTCCCACATGGTCTCTATCCACTCTCCACACAGCACGCGGAACACAATCAGGAAGGAGTGGAAGAAGTCGTTCATGTGCCAGCGGGGAAGCTGACAGTCACTGGAGATCTTGCAGACACATTCTTTGTAGCTCTTACCAAACAGCTGCATGCCGACCACGGCAAAAATGAAGACGATGATGGCCAACACCAGTGTGAGGTTTCCCAGAGCCCCCACTGAGTTACCAATGATCTTAATTAGCATATTTAGTGTAGGCCAGGATTTTGCCAACTTGAAAACCCGAAGCTGTAATCAATTGGAAAGATATTCTTAGTAGTAATCATGATATAATTTTAGAAATTAGATATTATTACTATGACATGTTGTAGAAACACACCCAAGGAAAAGGAATGTAAAAACCCTGAAAATACTAAACTAATTCGGTTTCAAATACCAAAATGGTAGTGTTAATAATATTGAAATTGCAAATCAGATTATAACACTGTTAAAATGCAAAAATAAAAATGGTAAAAATTTTAGAGATAGGAGGCGCCTGTGGCTCAAAGGAGTAGGAAAAAAAAAAAAATTAGAAATAATAAATAAAACATTCTAGTTCACCAAACCAATTTGAAAACAAATTAATATTTTGATTGGAGACATTTTTAAATTTAGCAAATTAATGTCATTTCAGATTCTATTTTACAGAGTAAAAAAATATTAAACGCATCAATGATATGTTTATAATGGGCCATCATAAAATGAAAGTAAAATAATCTAATTTGACACAAAAACATATAGAAAGTCTTCCCTTCAATTTGAAAAAAATACATTTTACTTAGTTTCCAATAATATTTATATACTTTAAAATAAATTTTTGTCTAAAATTTCAAAAATTTGTTATATAATTGTTTAAGATGCTATTAATGTTAAATAATTTTCCACATACTGCTTTAAAGTAGTCAAAACTAATATAAGTTCAGTTAAGTTAAGTAAGCTAAAATTAACTGGAGCCTAAGTTTTTATTTGCATTTCTTAATAGACTATAAGCCCAAAATAAATTTCATAAATTGAAAATATAATTTTACAAAATACATGTGTGATTAGTTATCTAATCATAATAAGGCATTTTAATCTTTTTATCATTCTTAGAAAATGATTTCAACACTTCTATCATTCCTAGAGAATTTAGCTCTAAAGAGAATGTTTATATATTTTCTTAGGCTATCACAGATTGACGTAAATTTAAAATATCATTAAAATTATTAATAATATAATATGCATTTGTTCAATTTCAAAAATAAATGTTATGCCAGTGAGAGACAGGACATTAACACAGCCATGGCTGATACCAGTCTGAATGATCGCAGCACAGACAATCCTTCCACATTTGATAAACCAAGCTCCATTAAACTGAGGCTGACAATAATTCCATCAAAGATATTCCAGCCCTCTTGGAAATAGTAGTAGGGATCCATAGCAATGATCTTGAGAACCATTTCTGCTGTGAAGATCCCAGTGAAGACCTAAAATAAAATAGAGATCAGTACTCCTTGAAAACCACTGAAAAACTTCAGTGCTGCAAGAATTTGTAAAGAATATTAAACAGTCATGAAAAAAATATCTAAAATTTAAAGTCACAAAGTGTGACAAGTCAATTCAAGTTTAGCATTTTTCCCCCCCAGGAAAGTATTTTGTTAAGTGGATTTGGCTTATTTAATAAATCTGCTGGATTTTCAGGAAAAGGACTAATTTTAAGACATTTCATTGTCTGTTTTACATCTGATACAGAATAACAGCTGCTAAATTCTTGCCCTTTCTGGTACACTATTTCTCTGCCACAATCACAACCAAATATGTTTTTTGTATATTATTGCATCAGGGATAAATCTACATTTTTTTTTTTGTAAAGATAGTTATAATTTTATTTATTTCTGAAATGTGTAATCATGTAAGCTCTGTTTGATTAGCTAAAATTTTATACATTTTTTTCTCAAAGCAAATAATTTGTTTTACTTATTTCTTATTTTTTACGATTTCTGGTTACTTACTGATTCCTGATTTTTTGCTACAGTTGTCCTATTTTTTTGAATTTTTTCTAAATTTTGACATTAACATTTAATTATTTAATTTCATGCTTTTATAAAACAAGCAAAGCTATGCTTTTATCGCTGAGTAAAGCTTTGGATACATCCCATAATTTTAATTGGTAATAGTCTCATTGTTGTATTTTCAAAATGACTTACAATTTTCACTCCCTTTTTATTTTTTGAAAATTTTTTAACTAAGTCATTTGTACATAGATGGTAAATACATTTATGCCATTGTGGGATTCAATGTGTTGATTATTTATACAAATTGGAGTGCTTACATCCTACTAATTAACATAGCCTTCACCTCATTTACCCAATTACAGTGTTAAGACATTTGTGTTCTACACGTGATAGATCCAACTTGTACTTGCAATATGCTCCCTAGGTGTGGTCCCCCATTAACCCTCCCTCTATTGACCCACCCCACTCCCTTCCCCTTCTTCTCTTCTTCCCTCCTTCATCCTGGGCTATAGTTGTGATTCATCTTTTATATGAAAGTGTGAGTGATTATAAAATTGGTTTCGTTGTAGTACTGAGTACATTGGATATCGTTTTTTCCATTGCTGAGATACTTTACTAAAAAGAATATTTTCCAGCTCCATGTAAACATAAAAAAAGGTAAAGCCTTTTTTTTGTTGTTGTTGCAGTTTTTGGCAGGGGCTGGGTTTGAACCCTCCACCTCTGGTATATGGGACCGGCACCTTACCCCTTTGAGCCACAGGCGCCGCCCAGTCTCCATTTTTTTTTAATGATGCATTTGGAAGGAAGTTTGGAGAATACTCAGGGATCTAAATGTACACCTGCCGTTTGATCCTGCAATTCCTCTACTAGGTGTATATCCAAAAGACCAAAAATCATTTGGCAATGAAGATAATTTGCGCCAGACTGTTCATTGCAGCTCAATTCATAATTGTCAAGTCATGGAAGAAGCCCAAGTGCCCACTGACCCATGAGTGGATTAATAAATTATGGTATATGTATACCATGGAATACTATGCGTCATTAAAAAATCTACATCTTATTAAAAGCTATTAAACATAACTTGAAATTTAGTAAAAGCCATATTGTGTTCTCAATTTTGTGCTTATTATGGGGAATGCCATCAATTAAAATATAATTTCACAAACATTCCTTAAACAAGAGTGAGTTGCCACAAATGGTTTATAATAAGGACCACTGGATGCATGCCTCAAAATTAAGTTTAATGCATTAACAGAAAAAGGCACTGCAGATTTAATTGAAGCCAGCAGGAGAACATTCACAGTATGCATATACTTGTAATTAAGACTAATAAATCATTTGAGTGGCTAGATAAATGTGTACTTGACAATAAGGAGGAAAACAATGAAACAAACAAAGTATTTTTTTCTTTTTAACTCAAACCACAGGCTAAGAGACTCAAGGGGATGAAGAGTAATGCAATTACTCTTATAGAAAGTCTTTTGAAGCCATTCTCTTAATACACTACAGGTAAAACCTCCATTTTATAACTGTAAAGTCAAGCCTGTACCAAAACAAATTAGCCTTTACTTAGAAGAAATTCTGCCAAAACAACAGTATTAAAATTATTTGTTTTCCTAAAACATTATATTCATTCGAAGAAATCTCTTTTTCTCCAGATTAACGACTTGTTCATGTTATATGGTTTATAGACATAATAAATGGTAAATAATGACATCAGTAACTGAGGCTGAGTTGTATAGCAAAGTCAAATTGTACAGATTTTGATTTCTGTACTTACAAAGGTATAAATGCAACTAACACTTCATTTTTCCAATCACAGAAAGATATAAGGGAAATACTCATCCCAGAAAAAAATAGCTTGACTGCAGTTAGCCATCCATTCACTCACACAGAAATAAAATATATTTTAGGCAAGACTAGTAGAACATGAAAATCCAGATATATAGTAAAGTGCATATTGAAAAACAATTTTTCATTTTATGGAATAACTCACCATGGAGTTTTTTTTTTTTTTCAAATACCGACTTTCCCTGATAAATGTAAAATGAGTTCTAACTTATAAAAAATTTATTTCATATATAAAACTTTTTACTAGTAGCTTTTATTTGAAATAGGCTCTCTGATGATAGAAATATATTGTTTAAAATGAGCCAGAAACCATCCAGGTTAGATCTGCAAATATCTCCTTCTGCAGAAAATTATAAGACGATCTTTTTAGTTCCTCTGAAATGAGCAGATATCCTGCATTTAAAAATCTGTTCTCTAAACTTATACTCATCTAAAATGTAATCTCGCCATAAAGCTTCCCTTTAAAAATAACATCTTAATTACAATTTGCAATTCAAAATCACAACTATATCTCTTTAAATGTTTTCAGTTTAGGCCCTAAAAATCAGTCAGTTTATTTTTAGTACATTTTAGTCTTATTTTAGCATTGTTAAGTTAGTTAGGAATTTTTGTTATGAAAAAGTTTGTCTAACCTATGATGGTTGATAGACTATTTCTTGATTATTGAATTTCTAAGATAGTTTTCGAATGGTTAACATGGTTAAAAAAAGAGAAACAAAAAACACCCCATAAAACACAGAGCATCTTAGAGAAACTCAATTGACGGTCTCTTGATATTCAAATTTGATCAATCCAATCAACAGGGAAGTGATGTAATTTTCATGTACTGCAGAAACAGGATACGAAAAGGGTCACACTGAGTGAAGTCAAGACTAAAAATTCCCTGACTCTTTCATAGTCTTTTATATCAGTTCAATTAAAACCTCAACATCCACATCCACAAGGCAATATACCATAATTTAAAGAGTAATGCACTAGTCCATAGAAATTCTAAATTTATCTTAATGAGCAAATGATAAACTCCTACAAAATATGATGTGCCACCATCTATGGTGTATAACATAGTCCTAAGTCAGCTAAGTGGCTGCTATATACAAAATTCTCTCTTTCTCTTTCATGTCTTTCTCATACACTCTCTCTGCATATATCACATACACTATTTTCATATGTATAAACATACATAATTCTTATAAACATAAAATAAGATATATGAGAAATTACTTTGCAAAATATGCAGTGATTTATTGGTATAAGATGTTATTATTAATTATGTAGGGAGGAGGTTTCAACTGATGGAGTCACTTTACATATCCTTTCATTCTTAGGGTTACAAATAGATGCCGTATATACTCGAGCATAAGCTAAGTTTTTTCAGCACAAAATTTGTGCTGAGTTTGGGTTTTTCAGCACTAATTTTGTGCTGAAAAAACTCGGCTTATACTCGAGCATATACGGTAACTAAAATCTGCTGGGATAAGCCTTGTTTCCCCCACACTAATCTGAATTTATCAAAGGTTTCAGCACAATCAATCTACTAGGCCTCAATCTCCCAACCCAATTTCCTACTTCCTTATTTCAGTCACAACCCAAAAAGCCACAGAATTTTAGAACTGAAGGGACATAAAAAGTTGTATAGTCCAACACACTCATTGTTTATTTGGGTGTCGAGAAAACAGACCCAAAGATTTAAGTGATTTTTTCCAGGACTACATAGATATGTAGCCTGAACGCACAGACCAGGACCCCTATTTATTGCTTTAGTCTAGTGATTTTCCATTCAGTCATCCTACAATAATTCTATGCCTCCATAATCAACTGTTTCAACATTGGAATTCTATAAAACTTCAATTTCCTGCTTTACTCTGGCAAATTTTCAAAATATTCCTTCCCTTGTTCAACTTCCCTAGCTGTCCAATATCCAAGGAAAAATACAAGAACTAGAGCAGAAATATTTTCCATCAGTATTTCAAAGGAAGAGAGGTTAATGGCATATATACAAGGAAGGAAGTTGTTTACTGAGCACGTGCTGTTGATGTCAGGCACGGTGCGAAGTGTTTTCACATTACCTCATTTGACCTTCACAACAACTCTGAGAGGTGAGTATTATTATACCCATTTCAATAACAGAAAACAAAGACTTAAAGTGTTTATCAGATTTAGCCAAAGGCCATATCATCAGTAAGCATTGGCAACTGCCATCAAACTCCAAAGCCTGTGCTCTTTCACAGGTCTGCTACCTGAAACTGACTTTTTGAGTAGAAAATAACTAGTGAGTTATTTATTGAGTGATCACCATGTAAATACTGGAAAAGACAAGAGAAAAATGGGACACAGCCTTGGCTATTATTTATAATGGATTTGAAAACTAAGAATCATTCAACAATAACAAAAATAGTAACATTCAACTATGTTTTGCTCACAAATGCATTAAGAATTAAGAAAAGTATGTTTAACCTGGGGTGAGTGTCACGTTAGAAGAGAGAGGCCTGGAATTGGGCCTTGAAGAATATGAAGAATTGAGGTGATCTGAGTCAGAGTACTCTAAGTGTGAGTATAGAAAGAGTACGTAGAGAAATAGTTTCCGATACGCAATCGCAGAAACATTTGTGTGGGATTTGTGTGGTACAGTGGCAAGACTGTTTTGACAGGGCCGGTGGTGGCCAATTAAGAAAGATGAACTGTAAGATGGTATCAGAAAGATTTTCAGATGAGGATTCTTATAAACCAGATAAAAGAATGTGGAACCACAAGTACAGACTATAAATATTTTAGCAAGGTGAAAGCATATTGAATGAATAATACTAGAAATATTTTAATATTAGTAGTTATAGAATTTAAAAACAGATAACTTGAGAGAAAAAGTAACAGATCTTCTTAACAAGTTGTATATGAGAAATAAGGGAAAAGTAAGGCAAAATGGCTGTACTATTTCTATCTTTGAAGCTGGAAGGCCAATCCTAGACATAATATAAGACTGAAATTAAATTGACTTTACTTTCAATAAACTGTGGGAAAGACAACCTTTCAGTTGTGCACATAACTTTCTTTAAAATACTTCTTGAGCAGTTGAAAATATAGGACTGCAACACAGCTGGTAACATTAGAGTGCATAATTTCTAGAATTGATGAGTATATAAAAATATTAACTCAAAACTGTGGTCTTATTAGGCTTATGAAGAGAAATCCAAAAAAGGAAGCAGATAGAGTGATCAGAAAGATCAAGAAATAATCAAGGAAAGAAAGTAATATCACATGTGTCAAAGATGAAAAAAAGCTCAAGAATATGGTGGGTGTTCTACCAAATCAGATAATGTAAAGACGTTGAGGTTACTTACTGAGGTACACGTTTATTCAATTATTTATTGGCAACTGCTCCTCTACCTGCATGATTCCTCATGACAGCCATGTTTTCACATGATCCCAATCCCCTGTCACTACTGATTAAACTGGAAGTGAGCATCTGACCCAAATTACGCCAAAAGAAGTCCTGTCATGAGAGTCTTTGAACTGGAGCTCAAAAAGAGATGCAGTCTTTTTTGCAGTGCAAAATTGTTAAGTGTAAAACAAGTAAGCTACGACTGAACATTTCCTGACCTAAGTTCAGATGAAGCAGTGAACTTCTGAGCTATGTCCAAGCCTTTGATTAAAGCTGTTCCTAAAGTCCCACTGTGATACCATCCTTCACAGGGTCTGGGAGTCTTCGCTTTTCTTCCATATCATGAGTCAGTCTTCCCACTCCCCCTTGTCCCAAGTTTGTGTGAGTTAGTAAAGAAAAAGGTCTTTTTAAAAGACTCTGTAATACTTGCTCATGTATTTTGATTTTTCAAATAGATTTAGAAGGAAATGTAAATTGGCACACGCAGACACAGATGTATGCTTAGGTAATTGGAACCAAAAGTTTGGCTAAATTACAAAAGCATTTTTACCAGCTATTTCTTCTCTTCTATGAATATCTCTGAAACATAACTATGCCCTTTTATTAATAGAAATCAATCCTTGAGGGGTCATTTCAATGGACATGATTCCTTTAGAACCTGTGGAGGTTAAAACTACATGTTTGTGGAGCCAAGATTAGATCACAGGGTTGCCCTGGACCTGCATCCCAACAAAAAAGAACTGTAAAGATTTTGAGGTATTTACAACAAGAAGACACCACCATCAATTAACATGGATGTTGGCCTAGGCAATTAGCACTCTGTTGAATTTTAGACTGTCACGCTAAAATTCTCTGTAATATTCCTTTAGATATGTCTTCCTATGAAGAAAGATAATATAATTTGGGGGTTCAAAACAGTAAAAATGGACTTTCTCCTTTGTTCTCTCTTTCCCACCCCTGCCAAAGGAAAGAAGTAAACTTCAAATGAACTTACCAGGTTTCCTACAGTCAACACACTACTGAATTGCTCAGTCATGGGGTAGTGCTCCATGGCCATAAAGAGGGTATTTAAGACAATGCAAATAGTGATGGCAAGATCAACAAATGGATCCATAACAATTAAATTCACAAGATGTTTTACTTTTAACCATGCATCACAGCAGTCCCAGATCAAGAACACATTGGCAAATCTATACCAGCATGGTGGACATTTCTGTCTAGATTCTTCAAGTTCTAGGGGAACAATAAAGAGGAATAGTAGTAAACAACAATAAAATGAATTATTGTTGCTGGTAGATTATACATTATTTGGTAAAACGATGCTTATACTTGGGAACAGACGTTCATATCATCATCTTAACAAATTTGAGATGACAATTCCATTAAATATTTGCAGAAAATACTCATTAAAAATGTCGTTTAGATTGACTTTTTTTCCCTTTTAAATACAGCAAATAAACGCTTTGAATTTAACCTCTGCCTCAAAATAACTAGGTTATGATTGATTAAATTGCTATATTCCTTTTCTCAAAGTAGATTTTTAAAATCAACATTATAGGACTATTAAATTTATTTAATAATTATTGTTTCTTCTGAAAGTACTTTTTAAGAACACTGCCCAAAGCCATGATCCTTATTAATGTGTGAGCCATTTTCTCTTCTGATTGTTTACACATCAACATTGATCTTGCGTGTGTTGAGAATGTGGTATGTCTTTCTTTTTAAATATAGATTCAGACCCAGATCTACTTCTGTGGTTCACTTATAACTTTTAGAATTTTAGCCTCATACATAAAAACATTACTAAAAATTTTAATGAGTCAAGCCTGTTATAAAATCATTGTTATATGACTATTTGGATGCCCAATACACCAAAAGAACATATAAAATGTAACTAATGAGTCTAAATAACATATATTAGGATTGACTCACAAAATTGCAATACTAATGTAATCACCTTAATTACATCAGTTAATTACAACATATGATTAACTTACAAAATATATAATTAACTTACATATTAATTAACTTACAACATTGCAATACTAATGAAATATATTGCCAAATAGGGACTGTTTATATGGACAATGAGGTGATAGTTGATGCTCATTCCTTCGTGTTGAAATCAACAAGCATTTGGGTCAGGGGTCCTTTGGAGCAATGCAATGGTTTCTGTGGATGTAGAAGATGGAGGAGAGAGCTTTTCTTAGGGTCCTTGTTGGGGTGGAGCACAGGTTTTGATTTGTCCAACTCCTTCATAGCCATAGTCTAACCCCACCCCACCAACACTTCTATTTCTGGAAAACAGACTAAGGCCCAAAAGAAATACTTCCTTGTGCTTCTGTATATCAAGACATAAAAAGGGGGGAGGGTATATTCTATTTGCACCTGGGTGATGTAAACACTTCGTGATAAAATGTCAAGTGGTGAAATATCACTCTGAAAACAAGAAAAAGATCCAAGTCAAAAAGAAGTAAGTCCAGTATTAGTTTTTGTAATCCATGTGATAGTAATAAACCTTATATATTGCATACTTAGGCCTTATTATACTTATTATACAGTTCTTAGGTAGTTCTAATCTTCATTAATTCTGTGAGAAGAAGGAATAGGTCCACAAAGCACATTGCCATAGGAAGTTGACTACACTGTAGCCTACTTCTTACCCTCCATTGTGTTGGTCAGAATGCTGGCTATGCTCATGGCTCTTTGCCTTCCAGAGGAATCCTCCAGCATCTCCATTGAAATCTGGTAAGAACTTAGCCTTCTCTTTCTGATATCTGTTTCAGTGGTGGTACCCTGCAAACCAAATACTGATAGCTCAAACCACCCCTTTCAATGAATAACACAACACCACCACATAGCATTTCTTTGGAAAATCATGCTACATGCAATTATTCCAAGTAACAATTTCAAGTAACAATAAAATGTTGAATTTTTGTTAAGTTATAAACTTACACTTTTTAAAAAAGGTTATCACAAGTACTCTTTAAGAAGAATTCACCAGTTGGATACAATTGAATAACCCAATTATGTTAATAAAATACTTTAGCTAACTTGTCAGAATTTTCAGGAAACGTTTTCATAAACAAGCTAAAGTCATTTATTGTTTTGTTTCATTCAAATAAAAATTATTTTTTCAGCTTTTATCAATGACCAACATTAGATTAATCTTCCCCCCAGATAAATACTGTGATTATATAGTCTTAAGACTGAATTATTTTCTTTGAGGCTATCCTGACAATATTGACACATATGGGCCATTTTCTTCATGCACAAACACAGATGTACAATGAAATGTGTGTGCTTTCCTGAGATTTCTTGAATCAATTCTGCCATGCCATCCTATAAGAAATCAACACATTTTAGAGTCATTTTAAAATAGCACTGCAAATATTGACAGTTGTATGAAACTGTCCATTATCAATAAATTGGTTGTTAACAATATTTAATTTCAAGAACATGAAGTTTTCAGAATATGAATTAATAATTATAGAATTCTGGGTGAATATACACCTGTAATAAATGGTGAGAGTGCCCACTATTTTGTATTGATGGGTCTACTGAATTTGCAGGTATGTGTTTCATAGCACACTCTACACACTGGGCCATTTTTACTGAACGCATTTGAAAGCTAATGGTTGCACACAATTCTCAATTAGTTTTCCAGATTCTATTGTTTTCCATTTGATTAATCATGTATTATTTTTTAAGGGCTTTCATTTTTGGGAAGCACGATGGTATATCAGGCTGAACAGGGCGGGCTTTATTTCAAATTTGTGTAGAATGCCAGTTACGTATAACCTGTCCATTAGCTAGGTTATCTATTATCACCTCTGGGTGAAGTTGTCCAGAAGGTGACGTGAGAGCTGAAGGTCCACCCACCAAGGAAACCACACCATTGCAATCCACAGTGCTGTGCATCTTCCCATTGGCTGGAAGCCCTGGCACCATCCTGGATGACATACTGGCCTGACTAACGTTACTGTTGCGTCGCTCTCCTTGTCTGTGCGGCACAAACAGTGAGTCTCTCCTGCTTTCGCTGTCTTCAAAGGTGCTGTGCTCATCATCCGCAAAGTCATTTTCAGAGCCGACATCCTTTGCCCGACCTCTGAAGCTGAAAATGCTTGCTTTGCTATTGCGTCTCGGGGAAAATAGGGAGCCACGGATACTCAACAGAGACTGAGGAGAAAGCAAGGAAGAAAGGAATTGGGGGAGGGAGGACACAGTTATTTAAGAAAAGTCTCAATATTGCAGAATTGATTTACTTTGGGGTTAGAAGAATCTTGCTTTTAAACACGGATAATCGAGTATTTAGAGGGCACATAAGTTTTGGTATTTTTATTAAAGCAAATTTAAGTATTTAGAGTATTTTTCTGACTAAGAATCCTGGTTTGCTACTTACTAGGTACACAACCACTTCATTTAATCTCCACTTTCATAGTGTTAGGCCGATGGAGTTACCATAGTGCTACGGTGGAGGGACCAGATGCTTGAGGGGACAAATAATTCTTTTTGGTAGGAATGGTGGTTAAACAACTGGCAGACAGCTTCTGCTTCGCAATGCTGCGCCCTGAAGGGCATGCAACCTGGACAGTAAGTTTTGGCTCAAGTGAGAGTGTTGGCTCAAATATAAAAATTTCTAGATATGGGCGGCACCTGTGGCTCAAAGGAGTAGGGAGAAAGCCCCATATGCCGGAGGTGGTGGGTTCAAACCCAGCCCCGGCCAAAAACAGAAAAAAAAAAAACAAAAAAACTCTAGATAATATTTTACTTCTGGTTAATTGATATTTTTAAAAGTATTATTTTTCTATTCTCTTTTTTTGGATTCTGACAGGAAATTCCTTCTCTGGAACTGTTTGTCTCTATCCACATGAGAATTAAAGTCGTGAAACTTACCTGTGAGGTTATCTTCTCAGTTTGCTAACAGTTTTCCAAATGGCAACGAGTGACTCACTTCATTTGAGAGACTATATATCATAGCAAACATAACACAGAAGATTCCTAAGCTGCTACATAAATCACTAGTCTTATTTAAAATTTAACACAAGCTTTAAAAAGCATAGCCTAGAACATGACTTCACCAAAGAAGATGATGTAGAAGAACGTTTATTCTTCTAAATTCATTTTAATCACATTAAAAAGAACTAGGAGGTTCAAGTTTTTTTTTATTATAGACATTCCTATATAAATCAAGTAAACTGTTTTCTAGTACCTGAAAATGATCATATAGCTTGAAGCTCTTACTTTCACATTTTGAATGGATTTTAAACTAGCAACAACAAATAATTATGTGTTTGTTCTAGTCTTGCAGATGGTCTTTAGAAACATCTCTATTCAGTCTTCTGTTTGTTTCCTTCCCTCATCATTAATGACTTTCCTCCCAGCTTCCTCTCCTTGGTCTCTCATTCCCTTTCCACCTGTCTTCACAGTTAAGGTAATCTACATCAGTAAGTAGATATGCACACACATATATGCTAGTAGTAAACATTCCTGGACTTTCCCTTTCTTTTTTCCTTCCTTCCTCTTTGTTTTTTTTTTTTTTTTCAGACAGAGTCTCACTTTGTTACCCTTGGGTACAGTGCTGTGGCGTCATAGCTCACAGCAACCTCAAACTCCTGCGATTCTCATGCCTAAGCCTCCCAAGTTGCTGGGACTATAGGCACCTGCCACAACACCTGGCTATTTTTTAGAGATAAGGGTCTCACTCTTGCTCAGGCTGGTCTCGAACTCCTGAGCTCAGGCAATCCACCTGCCTCGGCTTCCTGGAGCGCTGGGATTCCAGGTGTGAGCCACTGTGCCTGGCTGGACCTTCCCTTTCTTCTTCTAAGCTTTCGTGTAAAACCAAATCAAGTAATCTTAGTGGAAAAAACCCAGAAAAGGCAGGCTCTAGCAAATTTATTTTTGGTTCCTTTGCCTAATTAGGTCATGCTGATTTTCTTAGGGCCCATTTTTAGCTTTATTTTTATGGCTTTTCCCAGACTGCAAAGTACCAGAATAATCTTTGTTGCCCTCTGTCTCAGTGATATTCTGGCAAGATGTTACTCATTGAGAAGCGCACTCCTCCTTTGACTTGGTTAGATGCTCCATGGGAACTGCTAGCCATCCTGCTTGTCCAACCTGAGACTGTGTCTGAGTGACATTCAGTTCTTGTAGCAGGTTTGTCTACTGAGTGCCGGGCAGGTGACTGATTTCTCAGCAAAGCGACCAAAAGATTAGACCATGTGAAGACATTAAATCACCCCTTCATTAATAAAGAACGCTAATACTTTTAATTTCAGATTCAATTTAAATTATAAATATTATATTCAGAACTAGCATTTTGAAACTTTAGTGTGCATGTAACCCACTCTGAGGGTTACATATTTTTATGTCTCCACTTTTTGGAATTAGGATTCAGTGAGTAGGGGATAGGACTCTGGAATCTGAATTTTCCACACATGTTCCAGGAGATTTTAATGTAGGTGAACGGAGCCTACAGTGAGAGAGATCCATGGGCTTAGTCAGTGTAATCACTTAATATACCTATGTTTGGACACTGTCTAGGGAAACTGAAAATCTGTCTACACAATATTGGTTGGTGGTATACGGTAAGTGTGTACATCCATAATGTATTTGGTACATGCCTTTAATTTGCATATTTTTATGCCAGGGTATTTTCAAAGGCGTTCCAGATCTTTGAGTTTATTTGAAATTTGTATTCACTCTTTGGAATGTATAATAATGGGTGTGAGCACAGCTTTCAAGGCAACAGAGACAGAAAAAGAAGATAACAAAAATAGTATTCAGAGAAAATAAACCAAAAATATCACACTCGAAGATGCAGCAGGAGTGGAGGGAATACCCACAGCTGTGGCAACAGTTTCTCTAGGGAAAACCAGCTTTTATAATTTGAGGATTGAAAGGCATATTTCCTTGCTTCAGGCATGCTATATTTTTAATCTTGTTGCAGGGAAGATAAATATAGACTTTTTCTTAAACTTTCAGTAACAAAAGGAAAAATAGAATAAATTGGGCCTCTAAGACACAGTCCTGAACGTAGGGCTTGGATTCAAAGTGAGTTGGGGGAAGTCAAGATGGAAGAAGGTATGGGGAATTTAAAGATGTTCTACTAAAAATACATGAAATGAATATTTGTTGGAAATACTTCTCATTTTAAGTTTTCATTATACACCTTAAAGTACTTTTCATTTTGTACTATTCACTTATATTATCTACTGAAAATAAAATATTGTAATAAAACAAATAAAGGAAAAAACAAAAAATAACATTTAAAATTTATGTTGGTAGAAAGCAGGCTCGTAATTCATGCTCTTCCGCTCTGACATTTTCGGAAGATGTATTTGTTCTGAACAGTATTCCCCATCTATCATATGCTTCCTGCCCTCATCACCTTCCCTGATTCTTTCCCACCATGGAGATTCCTTTTCTCTTTACAAAACCAGAAATTGTAAGCTGCTTCTGGCCTATATCTGCTTGGGAGTTCCATTAATGTTTTCTGCCAGAGATAGGCAGATTGAATGCTTATGGGTTATTTCTTTTACCTTTGAAATTATTTAGTGTATATCTATCCACAAACACACAGTGAACTACTTGACACATGGATGCCCTGATTCTGTTTTAAGTATAAAACTCCGGCCATCATCTAACCGCTCTCTGCCTTTGCCTCTGCTGCTCATTCAACTCCAGCAACCAGGCCCACCAGTCTCTCCTGGAGCTTTTCGGCCACACACCATGGTAGGGCCTTGTGCTTTCTTTACCCTCACCCTGGAACGCTGTTCTGTAAGACAGTCCCTTCCTTTGCCTCCTCTAAATCTTTGCCAAAATGTCTCCTAAACCACCCTATTGAAAAGCCTCCCTCCAGCTAGGGCTCCTCTTCCCTTTTTCCTACTTTATTTTTTTCTCCTCTGGCTCTATCACCTTCTAACATAGTCATAACTTCTTTCTGTTGTTTACTGGCTCTATCACCTTCTAACATAGTCATAACTTCTTTCTGTTGTTTACTGTCTACACTTACGACCTTCTAACATAGACTATAACTTATTTATTTGCTTACTGTCTGCCTCCTCCTTTAGAAAAAAGTCCCATGAGTTAGTGAATTACATCTCTTTGGTTCATTGAGGTATTTTCAGCATGTAGAACAATTCCTGCTCTGCAGTAGGTGAGCAGTAAATATTTATTATTGAATAAACTAATCTACACAGTTTCATTCAAGCACCATGATAAAATAATAAAGGAAATAACACTATCATCAAATTCAAGTAAACATGTTCGTGTCATTATCACTGCTGTGCATATCCACCTGTGAGTAATTGAAACAACTCAAAGTTTTGTTCATTCATTTAGAATTCATTCACCTTTTTTAAACTTAAATTCGTTGTCTCTTAAAAACATAAATTTTCTACATATTGCTTAGTCCCTCAAAACCCTATTAGACATTATTACCTTATTTTACAGAAACATTACAAAGTACAAGTGACTTTACCAAGGTCACAGAACTAGTTTAGAGTTGAGATACACACGCAAACTTTTGTTATGGTGTCAAATATTACAATCCTATTAACCCTTAATAGTTTTAAAAATGACATAATATCAAGAGTGACAAGTTAAAAAAAAAAAAGCTTTAAGAAACCGAGTTGCCGGATCTTCAAGTTAATCCCAAATGTGTTATATTAATATACTATCATATTTTATATTTGCATTATGCAAGATAGTTATTAAATCTCTTTATTATCTGTAGGAAAATGATTTTTATCTTATAACTCCTTGTGAATGGATGTTATTTTGTGCTAAAATGAGAATACTAGTTTTAAATTATTAATATATTTTTTAAATCTTTTTTATTTACATATTAAAGATAAATTATAAAATGAATAATTACTAAGATTCATATTTCCTTTCCTCTCAACTCAGAGCTAAATACTGTATCAAATTTTGTGTTTATCACCTCCACTTTAAAACATTTTTTTCTTTATAAAAAGGGTATTACACCTTTTGTTTGATATATGATATTTTAATTTAAATTAACCAATAGAGTTAATTTAATCAAATAGTATTCAAATAAAATCAAATAGTGTTCAAAGCTATGTTTATCAAATATTTTCATAATTAATTGTTTATTACATTTTGCAAATATAAAGAATATATCAACTTAGTAAACCATAACATTTACTGAACAACAAAGAGTTGAAACTTATTTTCCTCTTTTACTTGAAAATATGGTGAAGAACTGGATGGCAATAAACCAGAGCAAAACCAGACCACTTTCAGAGCTGTTCTCTTAAAGGGCATTTAGGCCACAATTTCCTTCTAGTGAATCGTGGCATGACCCTAAACCAGAATAATGGAGACTCAACACAGTGTAGTACTCGAAACCAAAGATAATGGCAAAATCCAAAGAGACATTTCTTTTCAAAATTTATACATAGGATATACTCACAGCCTCAGAAGATAAAGAAACCCATTTACCCAGAAGATAAGTTTATCTGAGGTCTCAAAAGGAAAAATATAAACAAGAGATTATGAATCTGTCCCACTGAAAAATCTGACAGTAGGTTGTATTAAAAAGTGAAAAGAGAAACATGGTCTCAAAATAGTAAAATGTTTAAAGCTGAATGCCTTCAATTAAAAGTTTTTAATGGTTTAATAGAAAATCTCTTTTAAAGACAGTTTGTGATAGGAATTTACATACCTATACTAAATGTTAGTTCCCAGTTCCTCACTGAAATCATATATTACAAAACTCTACCAAAAAAAGAAAAAATACAGCAATTAAAAAGCAAAAACAGTAAGACTGAAACTGCAAGAGCAGGCAATCTAAGACAGGAGATATGTTTTTCCGCCATACAAAAAACAAAAGAGGGAATTGTTGGGCCCTGCCATGTGCCTGAGGCCTAGTGCAACTTCCCGAGCCTGACTAGAAGTAGATCCATCGAGCTACTTCTGCGCAGCAATGACTCAGCAAGGCCCGTCCTGAAACTGCCTCTACCTAGATACAGCCAA
>CAUYPK010099457.1:0-12740 GCA_963574355.1 Loris lydekkerianus
TCAGGAGTGACCCTGCTTGAATTATTCTCACACAGACACTGCTCTAGAGTGACACTGCTGGAATCATCCTCACAGTCAGACAATGGTCTAGAGTGACCTTCTGGAATCATCCTCACACAAAGATGCTGCTCTAGAGTGACATTGCTGGAATCATCCTCACACACAGACGCTGCTCTAGAGTGACACTGTCAGCATCATCCTCACACACAGATGCTGCTCTACAGTGACCTGCTGGAATCATCCTCACAAAGACACTGCTCCAGAGTGACACTGCCAGCGTCATCCTCACACACAGATGGTACTCTAGAGTGACACTGCTGGAATTATCCTCACACACACACTGCTTTAGAGTGACACTGCCGGCATCATCCTCACACACTGACGCTGCTCTAGAGTGACACTGCCAGCATCATCCTCACACACAGACGCTGCTCTAGAGGGACACTGCCAGAATCATCCTCACACACAGACGCTGCTCAGGAGTGAGACTGCGGGAATCATCCTCACACCCAGACGCTGCTCTAGAGTGACACTGCCGGCATCATCCTCACACACAGACGCTGCTCTAGAGTGACACTGCCAGCATCATCCTCACACACAGACGCTGCTCAGGAGTGACACTGCTGGAATCATCCTCACACAGACAGAGCGCTATAGTGACACTGCCCGCATCATCATCACACACATACTCTGCTCTATAGTGAGACTGGTGGTTTCATTCTCACACACAGACTGAGCTCTAGGGTGACACTCCTGGAATCATCCTCCCACACAGACACTGCTCTAGAGTGACACTGCTGGAGTCATCCTCCCACACAGACATTTCTCTAGAGTGACACTGCCTGCATCATCTTCACACACAGACGCTGCTCTAAAGTGACACTGCTGGAATCATCCTCACACACAAACACTGGTCTAGAGTGACACTGACGGTATCATCTTCACACACAGGTACTGCTCTAGAGTGACACTGCCGGAATCATCCTCACACAGAGACACTGCTCTAGAGTGACACTTCCATCATCATCCTCACACAGACACTGCTCTAGAGTGACACTGACAGTATTATCCACATGCACTACAGGCAGACCCATCAATCCTGCAGATCAAGGAAAGCTCCTCTCTCTATTCCAAAATTGTCTTTTTTGTTCTGTTAGAAGAGGGTTTCCCTTAGATATTAACGGTAGAATCTGCTATATGTAAAACAATTTCAGGCCGGGTGCATTGCAATCTTAGCACTCTGGGAGGCAGAAGAGGGAGATCCTTTGAGCTCAGGAATTCAAGACCCGCCAAGACTCTGTCTCTGCTAAATTTGGAAAAACTATTCTGGTGTTTTGTGGGTCCCTGTAGTCCCAGCTACTTGGGAGGCTGAGGCAGAAGGAACTCTTGAGCCCAGAAGTTTGAGGTTGCTGTGAGCTATGATGACACCATGGCTCTCTATTCAGGGTGACAAAGTGAGACTCTGTCTCAAAAAAAAAGGAAAGAAAGAAAAGATTATTTTTGACCCTTATACCCCATCAGATCTCTGCTAACATGGAAAGCTGCCCTCAAATATCCATGGCTGAAGTGTCTTTGTAAATTGTTTGTTCTGTTCTTCTCTAAAACTGCCTCCATCATGTGTGAACAAACAGAACTGCTTTCCTACTCTTGGGTCTATGCACAATGCTGCCAAACTGTGTTTGATTTGCTGACAAGGGTAATGTTTCCTTTTTTTATTTTTTTAAGACAGAGTCTGACTTTGTCACTCTCGGTAGAGTGCCACGATGTCATAGCTCATAGCAAACTCCAACTCTTCTGTACAAGTGAATCTCTTACCTCAGCCTCCTGCATAGCTGGGACTAAAGACACCCGCCACAATGCCCAGCTATTTTTAGAGAAGGGGTCTCAATCTTGCTCAGGCTAGTCTCGAACCTGTGAGCTCAGGGCAATACACAAGCCTCGGCCTCCCAGAGTGCTAAGATTACAGGCGTGAGCCACCACACTTGGCCGATCTTTCCTATTTTTGATTCCTTTTTTAAATTTTATTTTATATATATTTTTTATTGTCGGGGACTCATTGAGGGTACAATAAGCCAGGTTACACTGATTGCATTTGTTAGGTAAAGTCCCTCTTGCAATCATGTCTTGCCCCCAGAATGTGTGGCACACACCAAGGCCCCACCACCTCCCTGCTTCCCTCTCTCTGCTCCCCCCCCATGACCTTAATTGTCGTTAATTGTCCTCATATCAAAATTGAGTACGTAGGATTCATGCTTTTCCATTCTTGTGATGCTTTACTAAGAATAAAGCAATGTTAACGTGATTCAGTATAAGAAAGTCACTGGTTCAGAACCCAGCTCCCACCACGTGTACCTTATCTAAAGGACAATTATTTTGGGTTTCAGTAGAATGAGAAATAGCTATATAACCTGATTGCCTTATAACAGATCCTTATTGGGAGAAGGCAATTATTTTCAAAGGTTGATGAATGTTAATGAAAGGTTACTTGTAATAGTCAAAATGTTAGAGCATTGCGTTTACACATAGGAGACAGTCCAATTACATACAAGAATATTTCTTATTACAGGGGCTGTTAAGACTATTTCTCTGCCATATCTTGTAGGTCAAGTGTATTCAAAGACAAGCGTTTTTGTCTCCCTACAACTCAATGGCTTTTGGGAAACATATGGTTTTCTTTCTGGCACTCCTCTTTTTGCTTCCCTTCGAAGTTGTAACTCAGATTGTTCTGTTTCCTAGCAATTTGTGGTGCCGGAGCCTTCGGGTTACATGGAAACCAGTGGTACGGCTTTGGGTTTGTCTGCATGGATTGATCTGCAGTTGTTTCATAGAGTGCTAACCCACACTCCTGGAGAGTCGCAGTTGAATTGAAAATGTTATGATATAGTAACACACTAGCGTGTTAAAATAGATGTGTGTGTAATTAAATAAACATGCCTAAGCTAAAAGAAGAAAAAGAACCCATTCAATTTTACTCTCATATACTGAAATGCAATCTTGCTTGTCTGCTCTCATTATATCGTCTGCTTTCTCCATGCTCTTTAACATTTTTATTTTAATTTTTAAAGGGGATTGGATTGCATATTTTAAAAATACTATCTATTATAAATAATTATCATATAAATCTAATGTTATGAATGCCATGTCCAAGATATTAGGCTTCTTGGATTTTTAACTGTTTAAAACTGTTTTTTTTTTAAAATATAAAATATGTAAATTGCATAGCAGAAAGGTTTAATGTAATTTTAACTCATGCTGCAGAGAATTTCCTCGCACTCCCCCTGAACATGATCAGATCGTTTCCTTGCTTATAAACCTTCAAAGGCCCAGAGGAGAAACGTGTTTGTATAGCATCCCAGGCTTTTCACATGTGCCCCCTGCCTTGTGAGTCCACCCTGTCTCCCACCCACGTCCTCCCCTCTCCCACACATCACACACTGAGCACCAACTCTTAAAAGCCAAGTCATACCAAAGCTTCCTCATGCTGCCACGCCTTGGCACATGCTGCATCTTCTGAGTAAAATGCCCTTTCCATTGCCCACCTTCTGTTCCCTTTTTAAAATGTCCCTACCGGATGTGACATTCATATTCTGACACTGAAATCCTTGAAATTGCCAAATAGGTATCCTGTAATAATAGCTCCTATGAGCCACTGTATAAGCTCAGGGTGCAAATATGCCTATACTTCTTCCTTTCCCCATCAGCTGCTCAAGTTCCCACCTGCTCATTAGCAGTGACTACAGTATTTCCTTCTGGATGCTCTTTTTTCACCCGCACCCAATTTCAAGGAATTCTAAGGCTTCCCACAGTTCAGAGAGGATGGGTATTATGGATTCTACACCTAAATAAAGGGGAAATTGAAATCCAAGTTCTCTCTTGCTATACAGAAATGCTTTGGAAAATTGCCAGTGTTCAAAGGTTTCAGCATGATTTTTCTTGCACATCTTACACTAGAAGAAAGAAAAATCCACATTTGACTTCCATAGGTCATCCCTTTGTCTTCGAATTTCAAAAAGGGGAAATTCACATGACAAAATATTTGTATCTTAATACACGGACCTTACATTTGTAGAACACTTTAAAAATATTTTCATAAACTATCAATAGAGCAGATAGGCCACTTGTATAGATGACAAAATTAGGCTCAGAGAAATTAAGCAATGAATGTTAAGATTACAAAGTAAACTAAGTCATAGATTTTGGACTACAGTCTGTTTCTGATTCTGCCTTTCTTGCAGTTTCTGGTTTTGTATTTGCATTTCATTTGTTCTGGCTCTCCATCTGGGACTTCCTCTCAAGGCTTGGCCCCATACAATGGCTCTTCCTGCTTTAAGCTACGTCAAAAAGCTACCTTAAAAGGGACATAAGACCTGGTCAGCCACTCGAGATCCCTCCCTGATCACTGGGCCCCAGGAGGAGGAAGGAAAGAAGCTGTTTAGACCCCTTTAAGACCAAAGTTCTTTCTCTTACATCACTTTTCGTGTTAAGATCAAATAAGTACCATTTTTCTTTATTCTAATTTTAATTGATTATCATAGCTCAAGATAGGAAAATAATTTTTCTATTATACTCACCCACATATGAGTGTGCATCTAGGAACAGTGGTTACTTTTTTAGGTTCATGTGGACAATTGCTGTGCTCTAAAACTCACTGTTAAAATTATTTCTGTCATTGTTCCACTTATTAAGTAAGATGTACTAATTTAAAAATAAGAAATTAGAGGACATTTTGTAGCAGAGGTGGCATCAAAGGTGGAAAAAAGGCAGATGGCAGATTGTACTGAATGTTCTATCAAAGTCAACACGCAGGCACTGTTTCTTACTAAAACAAATGAGTTAGACACAAAGATAACCCAGGAATACAAGTACAGCCTTATTTCCTATTCTGATAACTTAATCCTGTTCATAATGCTAAACTTAGATTTGTCAGTATTGTTTATACAAGATGAGGGCTGGCTTGGCAAATAGACAAAGAAAGAGAAAATTAAAGATTGAAACTATTTGAATCCCTTTTGGTCAAAATGGGCATATTCGCACAAAAATTCAACTCAATGACTGAATTTGGCAGAATCTCGTCATTTCTTCCCTGAAAGTAACTTAACTTGCAAAAGGCTAGAATGCTTCTAGGACCACCTTAAGAGATGGGGTGTTTAACATCAAAATAGTTGGCTTTAGAATCTTTTTTCTAGGAGATGCTTGAGGCAACCCTGGACTTTGGAGAAAGATGGTATCACAAAGGAGAGGCCACAACTAGCCTTATTCCATGTCACCATCCATCATAATCCCGGTGCCTTAATACAGATTTGTGGGCAGCAGCAGAAGAGTTTTCCTTACTTAGATTAACATTTTGGACAAATATTCAGATGATGCATTTGCATACTGCTAACTGTAGGTACACTGAATGCTTTCCTTGTACCCAGTATGACTTTTCTACCTTTTCTCTATGATCAATCCTATCTTTAATGACTTTTTATTAGTTCCCATTAAAAAAAATTGTTCATTAGATTAGAAAAAAGATATTAAAAATATTTTTAACAATACTAAGGTACGCATCACACAAACATGTAGATTTGTATTTCAGAACACCAAGTCACGTAAATCTGTGCAATTTTGTACAAATCAATGCAGAATGATAGAGCATGCACATATTTTATGTCACCCACCACCACATACTAAATTCTGTAATCTAATCAATTATTAAAAAAAAAAAGGAGCGTCTGAAGAAAGTGGGAAAAATGATTACAGACCATGTATTTCCAGTCCAAAAAAAAAAAAAAAAAAACAGCATCTTTTTTTTTTTTTTGGCTTAATGACAGTCCAAGGTGCAACTCTATTTTATTTAACCTGTTTTATACTGAAGTAGATTTGGGTTTCTTTTTTCTTTGCACTATTATAAACAGTGCTAAAATAAACATTCTTATGCATACTCTTTTCGTGTGTATGTTTTGATTATCATGGAGTTGGTTTTCTTCAACTTTGCTACCCTGGTATGTGAGCAATAATATCTCATTGGAATATTTATTTGTGCTGTTCAAATGATTGACTAAAGTTGCATATACTTTTACATGCTTTTTGTCATTTTTAGTAACATTCTTTTTCTTTTTAAATTTTTGATTTGTAAGTGCTCATTGTATATTGGGAATATGTTTCTTTCTCTTATCATACGTGGTTGATAGTATTGAGAGTATTGAAGAGTATTGAGAGTTGAGAGTATTTTCCCAGGTTTGTCATTTTTCTTTAAACTTTGAGGTGTTTCATGAATGTACTTTTGAGTTTTTAATTGTTAAAATTTTCCAGACTTCAAAGTTACACTTTCTGTTTTTTGTGACATGCTAGACGTTTATTACTCCAAGATTTTAAGAAAAACTCAACTAAATTATTTTTATAAACTTTGTGGTGTTGGTTTTTATTATTATATTTTTGATTCTCCTGACTTGAATTTTAATGTTAGCTGAGGTTGTTTTTAAACTTGATTTTCCCCCAAATTGTGATTTTGTTGACCAAATGCCATATATATTAAATACTATCTCATTTTTTTCACTGGTGATTTTTTTTTTTTATCATGAACTTAATTACCACATATATTAGGTTCTAAACTGTATTTAATAAAATCTTCATATTTAATTTAGGAGGCTGTGTCACCTAGTGGAAAGAGCATAAGTTTGAGGCTGGTTCCATTTAGGTGTATTAAATCACTTTGAAGAGAACTTATCTTTTGGGGGCACCTACATTTTTCTAGGTGCTTCCTATAAAGCTCTATCATTTCCAAGCTGCCTGACCTTTAGTTAAGCAGTTACCTCCTCTTCAGTCTTCTTCGTCACCTGTAAACTCTGAACTGTTTACCTACTCCTTAGGTTTTCTGTGAGTCTCAAATGAAATAATGTGAGAAAGTCCATGCTTTGCACAATAGTCCAGTTGCATTAAAATGACCATGTGAGCTGAAACCATGTAAAGTGGTCCCATCGATTAATGGGAAAAATCACTATGGTTCTGTGACCTTTAAAAGTTTTGCCAAAATGGCACAAACTCTCTTACTGCTATGGTTATAAATGTGTAGGGGAATGAAATCAAATTATAAAACTAATGGCAACTTAGTGTGCTATAAATCATTAGAAATATTGAAAATGAAAGTGTTTCTTTCCTTACTAAAAACCATGTGAAGAGTAATTTGAACAGTGTTTGCTTTCTTGTTATATAATTTACAACATGGATTAAGAATCTTTTCTATGCATTAATGAGTTGTCATACACCTTTTCAAGTTCGGTCAGCTTCCAATATTTTATCTTTTGCACTTTCAATATTGCAAAGTATCTCCAAGAGTCCTTGTAATGTGAAGATTTTTGCCAGGGTCTTTTCCTCTGGGACCTGGTCATCCTTTTCTTACAACCACTTCCTCGTTTCTCTTTATTAGCTCACTTTCATTATGTTCCTTTTGTTTCATATCTAGGGTCTCTTGAATGGTGGCAGTGTCAGATATTTCTTCTATAATTCCATTTATGTTTGATTCAAATTTCATCTTCTACATCATCACTCATAGTTTCTTTGCTTCGGTTTCTATTTTTTGGCTAATTCTCTGTTTTAATCATCCATTTTTGTAAAGTGCCACATGGATTTATCACTGGGAGACGAAGAGGCAAAACAACTATGCATCTTGTGTGTACATGAATTGAATGACAGATGCTTAGTGACCAATCACTGGCCGACTTTGAAAGAAGTGACGAAAAGGATCAATAGTCATGATGCACATCTGTTATGCAGTAGATTTGTGGACTGAAAAGAGCCAGCAGTGAAGTTTGTATTTGATGCAATTACTGTATCACATGAGAACTGAAATATGTGCTGTGCTGTCAGGGGGCTGCTGTTCTTTAAGTAAACTGTAATAACTGAAATCCATGCACATTGGAATTGGAATTGTGCAAAGTAAGGACTGCCTGTAAAGGATATCCCACAGTGCTTGACACATGGGATAAAATTAAGCTCATTTTTCTTTTCTCCTTAGGTAGATCTAAATATGCCTACACAAACTTCACTGTTGCTGGGGTCATTGCGTCCTTCTGCTAGCACTAACCTCTCATCTTCCCTCCTAACATTGTGGTTTCCCTCTCGGTTTGAGACACTAATTATTTCTATAATCCTTTTAGGATGATTTTGGCTATCCATTCTGATCATTTTTCACCAGATTTTTTTTTTTTTTTTTTTGAGACAGAGCTCAAGCTGTCACCCTGGGTAGAGTTCTGTGGCATCACAGCTCACAGCAGCCTCCAACTCCTGGGCTCAAGTGATTTTCCTGCCTCCGCCTCCCAAGTAGCTGGGACTACAGGTGCCCGCCTCAATGCCTGGCTATTCTTTGGTTGCAGCTGTCATTGTTGTTTGGTGGGCCCGGGCTAGATTCAAACCCACCAGCTCAAGTGTATGTGGCTGGTGCCTTAGCTGCTTGAGCCACAGGCGCTGAGTGCATTCTGATCATTTTTGACATTACCTAAACATTACTTGGGATTCATATATAACATTTGCGAACATTATTTGTAAATATGTAACTTTTAAAATTAAATATTCTTGCTCAAAAAAAAAAAAAAAGTTTCCCAAATCACATAGAATCGTTCGTGGAATTAAGTGTGTTTTAACAATGGGAGTAGGCATAGGTATGAAACCAAGTAGAAAGTTCATTCTGGGGCTGATGTTTTAAAATGATACTAAGATAATGATATTGGATTTCAATTGTTTATTGGCTCTAGGAGACTAGGATGCTGAATTTATTGCATAACCTTGAAATGTGTTGCTCCCTCTTTTTTACCAGCACCTTGGTACAGTTATGCTATTGTTGTAATACCACTTCCTCCCTTTTAGGTCTTCATTAGTATGTAAGATGACTCAGAAAAACCAATTTTAGACATGTCTGTTTTAGGTCACAGTTTATCTTCCACAGAAAGGTAGACCACCATTTTGTCATTCTTTAGTAGATGCCAATTGCTGTTAAGTGAAACTTGCTAGAAACAATAGTAGGTCTCTGGCACGATAATTCTCAGGGCCATCTGTTAGGGTGGCATTGTGCCCATCCATAGGGTGGTAAGCCAGTTTCAACAGGGCACAGGTGCCAGCCAAACATAGGTTTAAAAGGATAGCCTACAAGAACTCAGCAAGGAGATCCTCCAAGTGGTTAGTGATGCCAAATTAGACCCACATGCTTCATTACGAGGGATCACATCTGTTGATGCTTGTGGGCATTATATTGTCAATTAAAGCTTTTTTTCTAGTTCTTTATTCATTCCAACTTTGGAATGAGAGTACAGAAATCAGGAACAAAAATAGTCCTTGGGTCAAAAAATAGTCAACATTTTCCATGTCATCTCCTGATATCTGTCTTCTGCAGTCACAAACTTTATTCTAAATTATGTGAAAACTAAGTCACATGATGTTAGCTTATGGGGCTGTGTTATTAAAGATAACATTTAGGAAACAACCAACCAACTCTATCTCTGATTATCAATAACATTTTAAGAATTTATCTGCTGGAAACAGAGATTGTGATCCTAGTTAAGTGTGTCTCATGTATTATCTGTTATTTCTTTATTGAAGGATTATTTTCACCCAAGGATGAGACAGACCACAATGAGTCATTCATTATCCAGTGTTCTCTTTCAGGACTGGGCTGCAGTGCATGGCTTGACTCCAGAATAGTGCTGAAACACCTTTATATGTTTCAAACTGCATTACATGTTAGGTACATGAGGCATGAAATACAGCTATCAATGTCATATAGAAAGGCAGAACAAGTTTGAAATATAGATTTTGGAGATTTAGGAGCAGAGAGAGGGCTGGGGTTAGAGATCTCGTTGTACAATAAAGACTGTGGTAGCAGGTAAGAACCTGTTTTTTAATTATGGGTTGGTATTTAAAAGTTCATGCCAGTCATTTTCATCTCTTCCCAAATGTTTCTGCACCCAAATTACAGGTAAATTCAACAAGTCAATGATACCATAGATTGTCATGTAAAAGAACCAGAGGATTTTGCTGTATGTTCCTGACCTTTTGTAGTTGCTAGCTTGACATGGCATATTTTTCCTTCCTCACCATTTTCCCCTGGTAACACTCGCTTAAACAGAACAGAAGTCAGAACTAGGCACTCTATTCCATCTCAGTGTGCTGTTTCTTCACGATAATGAACTCTCAATCTATTCACCCTAATCCTGGGACAGATTAGAAAAAAATCAAAGCAGACCGCAGCTCACGGAGGCCCAGAAAGTATGGCGTAGAAACAGCATAAAGGGATGTGGGTGAAGGGTGGGGCAGGAAGAGAGTAGAGTGGTACGTGCACAGGCTTTGGAGTCACAGAGACCTGGGTTTGAATCCCAGCTCTGCTACTAACTCCTTTCAATACCGCTGACTACTACTACTAGCTATGTCACCTTGATCAAACCATTACACCCTCTGGTCCTCAGTTCTTTCATGGGTAACAGGGTGGGCACTCAGCAAATGGTAGTTATTAATATTAGAGTTACTATCATGAGAGTGTAGAGTCAAGAAAAAGAAGGGGCAGGAAAGGGATGATTTTATTTTGTCAGCACAGAACCTAAGCAACCCGACTGGGTGCCCCCTCAGAATTATTTTGGAAAGCTGTTATTGCTTTCCTAACATATCCCCCCCAGTGGCCGCACTAACTGCCCATTATTCTCCCCTGGCCTCAAATCCCATCACCAGGCCCTCACCATGTATAAGTGATCATCCCCCTTCTCTGCATAATTGACCTTTCTCTTTTGTAGTGGTATATTTAACACATACAAAGAAATATGTACATATGTGTAGACATACTTAGATAACTTTTATACTGAGACCACCGAAGACCTTCTGAAGACCACTGAAGTTGCCTGTGTACCAACCCCACCCTCATTATGAACCTCCCTCCATCCCCTCAGGGGCAAACACTACTCTGAGTTTTAAAATATCACTATTGCTTGATGTTACGATTTTATCACTCAGGTGTGAATGCTTAAACAATATGTTGCCAATGATTTGGAGCATTATAAGAATGGGGTTATAGTGACTGTTTTTCCTTCTGCAAATTGCTTTTTTTCACTCAATAATATTTTCGTGAGATTCATTCATGTTGATGCATGAATAGAATTTTGTAGAATGAATGTAGCATACTTATCCATTCTTTTGATGGCCATTTGGATTGTTCCCCACTTTTTGCGGCTAGTGAACTTTTTTTTTTTATTTATCTATTTGTTTACTTATTTATTTAGACAGAATGTCACTCTGTTGCCCCAGGCTAGAGTGCCATGGTGTCACAGCAACCTCAAACTTTTGGGCTCAAGTGATCCTCCTGTCTCTGCTTCCTGAGTAGCTAGGACTACAGGTGTCTGCCACAATGCCCGGCTATTTTTTAGAGATGGAGTCTCACTCTTGCTCAGGCTGGTCTTGAACGTCTGAGCTCAGGTGATCCACCCACCTTAACCTCCCAGAGTGCTAGGATAACAGGCTTGAGCCACCACACCCAGCCTAGCTAGTGAACATTCTTAAACATGTCTCTCCATATACATGTGCAAAAGTTTATTTCTGTGCTTTCCTAGGAGAGAAACTGATGACTTTTAGAGTGTATTTTTAAGTTTTCACAGAAATGCCAAACTTTTTTTACTTCATCAATTACTACTCCAACCAATAGTATACACAATTCTCTTTGCTCCACAACCTCACCAGATTTTAGTATCATCAGACATTAACATTTTTGTCAGTCTGGTGGTGTGAAACTATACCTCATTGGTTCTGATTTGTGTTTCCCTTGTCACTAATGAGTGTATGCATCTTTTCCTGTTTCTTTGCCATTTGTGTTTATCATTCTGTGAAATTCCTGTTAATATGTTTTGCTAGCTTTACTGGCTTTTTGGAAGTAACCTACTTTATCTCAGTAAATCTTTTTGCCTAGAAGTTGATTTTATCTGATATCAATGAGCAATTCAGTTTTCTTTCAGATAGTATCAGCATACTGCTGCTTTCCCCCTTTCTGTTAGTTTCGGTGTTTTTCCTTTCTTTATGTTACTTTCAACCTTTCTATTACCTTATAACAGGGAGCCAGTTCACTGTCCCTCATACCATTGGAGGGCCAGGCTATAGTTCAAAAAAAAAACTCTGAACAAATTCCTATGCACACTGCACACATCTTATTTTGAAGTAAAAAAACAAAATGGGAACAAATACAGTCACACCGCCTCATGTGGCCCATGGGCCATAATTTGAGGACCCCTGCGTAGGAACTAGCAGATAGATGGACTTTAACAATTTAGATCAACAATCTTTATCTTTAAACTGGAGCATTCAGTTCATTTATACTTAAGGCAAGTAATGACGTATTTGGATTTGAATTTATTATTCTTACATTTTCAATTAGTCTTGCCTGTTCTTTTTAATTTTCCTTGTATTAATTGCTGCCTTTCAAAGTGATTGCATGTATTTTCATCCCATTCTCTTTCCTCTACTGGTTTAGAAGTTATACGTGCTGTGTTTATTATTTTAATTATTATATACATATTTCATTTCTATTGTCTTTATTTGTAATATGCATATTTAACTTATTAAAACCTATAGAAATGAAAAACTTCACCCTTGAGTGGATTAAAGATGGCGGCTGAGTAACAGCTTCCCTGTAACTGGGCTTGGCGAATCTGGGGAGACAAGACTCCAGACATCTCTGGCTGGTGGGATCTGCCTATGATCATCCCTTTGATGATACAGGGAGCCAGCAAGGG
>CAUYPK010099462.1:0-12099 GCA_963574355.1 Loris lydekkerianus
CAGAAAACCAAAAGTCACAATATAACAAAGACATCTGTACCAGAATGATTATTGCAGCCCAATTCATAATTGCTAAGTCATGGAAGAAGCCCAAGTGCCCATCGACCCACAAATGGACTAGCAAATTGTGGTACATGTATATCATGGAATACTATGCAGCCTTGATGGAGATTTTACCTCTTTCATGTTTACACGGATGGAGCTGGAACATATTCTTCTTAGCAAAGCATCTCAGGAATGGCAGAAAAAATATTCAATGTATTCAGCCCTACTATGAAGCTAAATTATAGCTTTCACATGAAGGCTATAACCCAACTAGCACAAGACTATGGGGAAAGGGCCAAGGAAGGGGAAGGGAGGGAGGAAGTTTTGGTGGAGGGAGGGCAATGGGTGGGGCCACATCTATGGTGCATCTTAGAATGGGTACAGGCAATTGCACTAATGTACACAGCTATGATTTAACAATAAAAGATAAAAAATTAAAATTAAAATTAACTTTATTGCATACTGAACTTTACAATGAGTACACCATCTCTCATGGAAAAGCATTTTTACTATTGCTCGTACATTTTGTAGCATTTTTCCACTGATGAAGTGTGACCGAAAAGAAAGGACAATTTTTCCCAAAATTTCCAAAAATGTTACATGTGAAGTAAAAATCCTTCCAAAACAATAAACTCTACAGAATTTCAGATTGTTTTTCAGAGAGTTTATCATTTATATAGTTTTAGTTTATAACTATTAATACAAACAAATTGACCTTTGGTTTTATTATTGTTTCAATATTTTTTATAGTGGTGTATCTGCTTTTTGCTGGCATCTGGGCAGACTACTTTTGCTGCTTCGGTCTTGGTATGCCACTGCTTTAAGGTATGGTGTTTTCTATAAATCCCTGGCAAGCACTTTTTTACAATAGGAAGCATCCTACTGCTCTTGAGGAATTACTGTTCCCCCAGTATATGGTCAGAATATCATGAAAAACAAAAGATATCTTTGAAAAAGAATGTGCTCTGCTTAAAAGTCTATGAATTCTGAACTTGAGAAGGTTTTATCCTTATGATAAGGAATCTAGAAGACAGGTTTTCCTGGGATCCATGCAGCTATCAACACTCAACATTGAGGTAAAACTAACAGAAAACTATGCAGGCACTTAATGACACAAAAAGGAGATGAGCTTATGCCCTGATTTTTCAAGCAGGCAAAAATTACTAATTGTCCCAATAATATCTTTTATATAAATTTCCCCTCTGACCCAGGATCTAATCCAAGACTACACTCTGTGTTTAGTTGTTAGATCTTTTTTCCCCCTCAAGTTAGTAAAAGTTTATGTCTATTGCTTATAAACAAAGAATCTTAATGGTACAGTTTCTTTCTGTTGTTTATAGCCAGAGAACCTTTATGACATAGTAATTTGTATGTGCATCATTTTACCTTAATAACCTCTTCTAGATAGGTATTAAAACTCCTGTTTTACAAATGAATCCTCCATGTATCAGACTCAGAGAAGTTAAGAAACTTACTCATAATGACACAGTTAAGTTCTGTGGCCAGGAATTAAATATAAGACTTTTTTTACTCTTAAGCCCCTGCTATTCCATTGCAGGACTAGCAGAATTAGTAAATTACAATTTCTGCACTCAAGAATCTTACAGGCTAGTGGGGGACAGAGATACACACAAATAATTAAAATGGATGGCAGTAAATTCTAACCACAGAAGTTAGTACAAGCTGTAGGTGGAATGTAGTCGATTAATTTATTTCATGTATGACAAGAAATATGGCCAGGGCTACAATAGAAATAGAAGAAAATGAAATCAGTTTTTTCCTTGATATAAATTGAGTATTTATAGATTATCTGTCTTCTGTTCAAAGCATGATTAATATCAAATGCTGATCAGCTAACATCCAACATATGTTCAGGAAGTTCCATGTTTAGTTGGCTAACACTGTTAACTTTGACATCTGCTAATATAACATTACCTCCTGAACGCTAGGGATTCAAGTAGTTCCAATGCCATTTAAATTTTTTTTTTTTTTTCTGAGATAGAGTCTCAGTTCATTGCCCTTGGTAGCGTCCCATGGCGTCACATTTCACAGCAACCTCCAGGTCTTGGGCTTAGGCGATTCTCTTGCCTCAGCCTCCCAAGTAGCTGGGATTACAGGTGCCTGCCATAATGTCTAGCTATTTCCTTTTGTTGCAGTTTGGCCAGGGCCAGCTTCAAAATTGCCACCCTCGGTACATGGGGCTGGTGCCCTATTCACTGAGACACAGGCACCTGCCGTCATTTCAATTCTTAGCTGTCCATTTTGATTAATGTTGACATTTTTTAGTCCTGACATTTAGCGGAAACATATTGTCAAGATCCTAATCTGTAAACTTGCTTAAAGTGTACCCTGTTTAATTTGATGGTTTAAAAATATTGGCATTATAAATGGAGTTCTAAAGGTAAAAGGATCTGATCCCTTCAAAAACCTAGAACCCTTTCATTTCTCCTTTTGTAAAAAGTCAAATGAAAAGTAAGCATTAGGTGGGAGGAAAACCAGAGTTATAAAATCAGAGAAGCTGAGGCTTGGAACAATTATGAGTAGTATCAGAGTAATAGGAAGGTGTTAGCAAATCAATGGGCTCCTGTGCTCAGTGAGAAGTCTGAGAATTCTCTGGGATCCCCTAGAGAGATATGAGCAGTCTGTGAAGGGGAGGAAAACCTAGAAAATTCTAAATTGATAATATCTGTTACTGATAAGAGTATTTAATTTGTATTTAAAAGATAGGCTTTCTTTTAATATTTAGCTCTTATGGTAAGTTGTTCATACCAACCCATCTTATAATAGTATGTGCTTAAGTAATGTTGAATTGGATTAAGCTAAAAGTGAATAATAAGGCTATTTACACCTAAGAATTTATCTTGGGTGGTAGATGTTGCAGGGAGGTCCTGATTCCCTGAACCTAGCTGACTTGGTTGGCTTACTTGGCTGAGCTAGACAGATCAATGAAGGCATGGTGGATTGCCTGAGCTCATGAGTTTGAGACCAGCCTGAGCCAGAGTGAGACCTCTACTCTAAAAATAACTAGGTATTATGGCAGGTGCCTGAAGTCCAAGCTACTTGGGAGGCTGAAGCAAGAGAATTGCTTAAGCCCAAGAGTTTGAGTTGCTGTGAGCTATGACACCATGGCACTCTATCAAGAGCAACAAAGTGAGACTGTCTCAAACAAAACAAAACAAAACAAAATGAAGCAAAACAAAACAAAACCCAGAGCTTCTCCAAGACACATTGTAATAAACCTGTCTAAAGTCAAGATGAAAGAAAAAAAACTCTGAAAACAGCTAGGAGCAAGTGTCAACTGACCTACAGAGGCATAACCACTAGGATAACAGCTGACTTTTCAACTGAAACCTTCCAAGCCAGAAGAGAATGGTCATCCACCTTCAACATTCTTAAATAAAATAATTTTCAGCCTAGAATTCTGTACCCTGCTAAACTAAGTTTCAAAATCAGTGGAGAAATAAAATCTTTTGTGGTTATACAAACATGGAGCAAATTAACCACAGCGAGACTAGCTCTACAGGAAATACTTAGACCTATTCTCAGCAGTGACCATCACAATGGACCCAGCAAAATAAAAACTCCAAAGAAGCTAAAGGCCAAAACAATGGCACAAAGGATAAAACTATACAACAGACTTTGACAAAATAAGATGAATAGAATTCCACCACACTTGTCAATTCTCTCAATAAATGTCAATAGACTAAAGTCACCACTGAAGAGGAACAGACTAACTTAGTGGATAAAAAAAAGCACAAGCCAGGTGGTGCCTGTGGTTCAGTCAGTAGGGTGCTGAGGGTGGCAGGTTCAAACCCGGCGCCAGCCAAACTGCAACAAATAAAACCCAGGTGTTGTGGTGGGCACCTGTAATCCCAGCTACTTGGAAGGCTGAGGCAAGACAATTGCCTAAGCCAAGGAGTTGGAGGTTGCTGTGAACTGTGACACCACAGCACTCTACTGAGGGCGATAAAGTGAGACTCTGTCTCTTAAAAAAAAAAAAAAAAAAAAAAGCACAAGCCATCAACATGCTGTCTTCAGGAGACACAACTAGCTTTGAAGGACAAATTAGAGTTAAGGGATGGAAAATAGTATTTCAAGCAATTGGAAATCAGAAGAAAAGAGGGGTTGCAATCTTATTTCAGATACAAGTGGATTTAAAGCAACTGAAGTTAAGAGAGACAAAGATGGACACTTTATGCTAGTCAAAGGAACAATACAAAGAGAAGACATCTCAATTTTAAATATTTATGCACCCAATTTAAAGGCTCCCAGATTTATGAAACAGACCTTGATAGGTCTGAACAATATGATATACAATAACACCATAATAGCCAGGGACTTTAACAGCCCTCTGACAGAAATGGACAGATTCTCTAAACAGAAACTAAACAAAGATACAAAGGACTTAAATGTGACCCTAGAATAAATAGGATTAATGGACATATACAGAACCTAGCATCCAAAAGCTAAAGAAAATACATTTTACTTGTCATCCCATGATAGATACTCCAAAATAGACCACATTCTTGGATACAAATCAAGCCTTATACATTGTATATTCTCAGATCACATGCAATAAATGTGAAACTCAACTCCAACAAAATGTTCACCCCCACACAAAAACTTGGAAATTAAACATCCTTACACTGAACGATAGTTAGGTTCTGAAAGAGATAAAAGAGGAAATTGTTAAATTCCTCAAACATAACAACAATGAAGACACAAGTTATCAAAACTGTGGGATATAGCAAAAACAGTCTTAAGAGGGAATTTATCACTTTAGATGCCTATATTTGAAAAACAGAAAGAGAGCACATCAAAAAACTCATGAAACTCATGAACCATCTTATGGAATTGGAAAAAGAGAAACGACCTAATCCCAAACCCAGCAGAAGAAAAGAAATAACTAATAATAAATCCGAGAGTAATGAAATAGAAAACAAAAGAATCATTCAGAAAATTAACGAAACAAATTTTGGTATTGCAAAAAAAAAAAAAAATAAATAAATAAAATCGATAAACCTTTCACCCAGATTAACTAGAAAAAGAAAAGTAAAATCTCTAATAACTTCAATCAGAAATGATAAAGGGGAAATAACACATATGCCACAGAGATAGAAGAGATCATCTCTGAGTACTATAAGAAACTCTATGCTCAGAAATTTGACAATGTGGAGAAAATGGATCAATACCTGGAATTTCACCCTCTCCTTAGATTTAACCAAGAAGAAATAGATATCCTGAACAGATCAATTTCAAGAACCAGGATCAAAGAAACAAAAAAATCTCCCAACAAAAGAATGCCCTGGTCCAGATGGCTTCACACCAGAATTCTATCAAACCTTCAAAGAAGAGCTTATACCCATACTGCAGAAATTATTCCGAAAAACTGAGAAGGAAGGAATCTTCTCCAACATGTTCTACAAAGCAAACATAACTCTGATACCAAAACCACGGAAAGACCCAACTAAAAAGGAGAATATAGACCAATTTCACTAGTGAATATAGATGCAAAAATTTTCCAAACAAATCCTAGCCAATGGATTACAGGTACACGTTAAAAAAATCATATATCACTATCAAGTAGGTTTCATCCCAGGGATGCAAGGCTGGTTTAACATACACAAGTCCATAAATGTAATTCACCATGTCAACAGAAGCACAAACAAAGACCATATGATCCTCTCAATAGATGTAGAAAAAACATTTGATAAAATCCAGCATCTTTTGCTAATTAGCACACTTAAGAATATAGGCATAGATGGCACAGTTCCTATTATGGCCATCTATGACAAACCCACAACTAATATTATACTGAATGGAGTAAAACTGAAAGCTTTTCCACTTAGAACTGGAACCAGACAAGGTTGTCCTCTATCACCACTACTATTCAACATAGTGCTGGAAGTTCTAACCAATACAATCAGGCATGAGAAGGTAATAAAAGGCATCCAAATGGGGGCAGAGGAAGTCAAACTCTCCTTCTTTGCTGATGACTCAACCTCAAGACTCCTGAAAGTGATAAAAAAAAATACAGCAATGTCTCAGGATATAAAATTAATGTCCAGAAATCATAGCCTTTATATATGCCAATAACAGCCAAGATGGGAAGCTAATTAAGGACACAATTCAATTTGTAGCTTCAAAAAAAATGAAACACCTAGGAATATGCATAACAAAAGAGGTGAAGGAACTCGACAAAGAAAATTATAAAACTCGAAGAAAAGAAATAGCAGAAGATATTAACAAATGGAAGAATATACCATGCTCTTGGCTGGGAAGAATCAACATTGTCAAAATGTCCATACTTCACAAAGCAATCTATAGATTCAATGCAATCCCCATTAAAATACTATCATCATACTTTCAAGACTTGGAAAAAATAATTCTTCATTTTGTATGGAACCAGAAGAACCCCGTATAGCTAAGATAATTTTTAGTATTAAAAACAAAGCCAGGGGTATCACCCTTTCAGTCTTTTGTCTGTTATACAAGGCCATAGTGATCAAAACAGCATGGGATTGACACAAAAATAGAAATACTGACATTTGGAACTGAACAGAAAACCATGAGATGAAACTAAGATCTTATAGACACTCAACCTTTGATAAACCAAACAAGAACATACACTGGGGAAAAGAATCCCTATTTAATAAACGGTGGTAAGAGAACTGGATAACCACATATAGAAGACTGAAACTGGACCTGCTCCTCTCACCACTTACAAAAATTGATTCAAGATGGATAAAAGATTTAAACCTAAGGCAGGAAATAATAAAAATCCTCAAAGAAAGTGTGAGGAAAACACTTGAAGATATTGGCCTGGGGAAAGATTTTATGAAGAAGACTTTAATGGCAATTGTAACAACAACAAAAATAAATAAATGAGACTTAATTAAACTGAAAAGCTTCCATATAGCTAAGGAAACAGACAACCCTTCAGAATGGGAAAAGATATTTGCATATTATGAATCATACAAAAACTTGATAACTAGGATCTATAGAGAACCCAAGTTAATCAACCTCCTGGTTTTCTCTTTATATGTATGCTTTATCTTTTGTAATTGCCCTATAGTTCTTGGATATTCCATTCCATTCCATTGTTTTCACTCCTTTTTCTAATTGCTTTTCAGTTTAGGAAGTATCTGTTGATACAGCGTTACACTCATTGAGTCTTTCCTCAGCTATATCCAGTCCTCTGATGAGTCCATCAAAGGCAGGCTTCATTTCTGGTAGATTAATTTTTGGTTTCTAAAATTTCCTTTGACTCTTTCTCAGAGCTTTTCTTTCTCTGTTTACATTAGCCATCTGTTTTACACGGGGTTAAGGTTTTCATGAACACCCTTAGCATATTAATCATAGTTATATTAAGTTCCAAAATTTCTGCCATGTCTGAGTCTTGTAAAACTTGCTTTAGCTCTTAGATTATGTTTTTGCTCTTAAGCATGTCTTATAATTTTTTATTGAATGTTGGACATGATGTATTGGGTAAAAGAAACTCTGTCCTGGCTAACAGCAACTGTAAACTCTTGGGCTCAAGAGAACCTCTTGCCTCAGCCTCCTAAGTAGCTGGGACTACAGGTGCCTGCCACTACACCTGGTTATTATTAGAGATGGGGGTCTTGCTCTAGTTCAGGCTAGTCTCGAACTCCTGAGCTCAGATAGTCCACCTGCCTCAGTTTCCCAGAGTGCTGGGATTATAGGTGTGAGCCACTGTGCCCTGCCAAAACTAAATTAAATAGTTTTAGTGTGAGGTTTTGTGTTTATCTGGCTAAGAGTGAGGGTGAGTTTACTGTTTACTGTCCCTGTAGGTGTCAAAGGCTAAAATTTCCTTTAGTCTCCTTATTTTTCTCCCCTGTTGTCTGTGGATTTCTCTGGAGACTTCTTAGTTGGGTCTGAGCCTTGCAGTTGTTTCAGTTTCAATCCTTCCTTATTATATAAGATCCTGATTTATGTGGTGGTAAGGGCAGGAGAGAGCAGAAGCATTCTGTAATTCTAAGATTAGAGCTCAGTCTGTTAGTCTGGAATAAACCTTCCTCAGCTCCTTTCCTCCCATTAGGTAGGACAAGAAACCTGGTTGGGTAATTCCCATTCTCTAGGTAGGTAAGGCTCTAGAAAATTATTTCATTGAGGCAAGGCTTTTGTTAAGGAAAACAGAATGCTCAGGGTGAATATCACAATGACTACATTTCTCCTCCCTTTGCTAGAAGCTTGAAGGGATTTTTCTGTGATCTTCACTCCGAGAATATAGTGGGGTTTCTGAAGATAAAACTCATAAATGTGGGGATTTCCCTGAGATTGGTCCCCCATGTGCCTCCTCCACAAAGACAGCCAAAACAGTGAGTAGATAATCACACATTATATAAGTAACCCTGCATTGAGTACAGCATGTGAGAGAACATGATTTCAGCTGGAAACTGACAGGGAATCTCTATGCCAAGGAAGAAGAGGGAAGCAAAGAAGTAAAGCAGCTGGCCTGGCCTCCTTAGTGCAGGAAAAAGGTCAGTGAGTGAGCCCCAGTAGTTCATATTCTCACAGTGAACTCCTCCAATCCTAGCCACAGGAGAACCCTTTGGGCTTCATGGACCCTGTGACTAGTTCACGGAGCTGCCCAGAGTCTGTGTAATGGCATTGTGCGGAGATGGAGTTCACTCTGGGTCCCACACATGCCCTGAGACCCAAGCAGATGCAGACCCATGCTATTTAGAGAGCCCAACCCCAGTCACACTACATTCTGCTCTGAGGCCCAACAGCCTTTGCATCTCCACATTCCTGGAACCTTGTAGACATCCCTCCCCCAAATTCTGCCCACTTATAAGACTGTCACAACACTAGATAGACCCAGCTGTACAGCTAGGGAGTCAGGACTCTAGACCCTGCAGTGTCCTATACCCCAGGGAACAGGTGGTGCAGCTCACTGGGAAGGCTGGCCCCAGGAAAAAGGGAGCTGAATTACATGCTCTGCAGAGCCTGAAAGACATCTGCCTGTGGCCACTGCCACTGACAGCTGCAGGGCCGATGAGCACCTGCATGTGACATAAGAACAGGTCTGCTCCATCCACTGCCACCACTGCCATCTGAGCACACTGTTGCTGTCCACTAGCCCAATCAATGACAGAGATATCACTGCAGATGGAATGAATTATTTATTAATTAAGGGAAGACTATGGGCTTGCTCAGGCTCACAGCAATTGTACATCTTTATTCACTGTATTATATATCCAAACTCATCAGATAAGAACAAGTAAGAATAAAGAACAAAAGCATTAATTGAGACTGCCATAAAAAATTTCTCCTCAGCATAAATGTTACAAAGCATGTACATGTCATTTCTAAGTCTGGACCATATAACTTTAAGATAAACTACAAGGACACCAGGCTGTCTTTTCTGTTCGCCCACCTCCCTAAAAGGTTAAATGAAACTTTTGTGTAATTTGAAGTTAGGGAATGAAGAACAACAATTCAGCCTCAGACAGGTGCTAAATCTCCAGCTACCACTTGGAGGGGACCTTAGGATTCCTTTCTCAAGGCCTTTTCGGCTAGCAAGGAAGAATTAACCCTTGTGTCTCTGCTGTTTTAGCAAGCAGGGAGGAATTAACCCCTGAGTTTCACTTATGGCCGAGAGTGGAATTTTCCCATTTAGGTTCTCGTACCACAAGCAGCACATACGAGACAAAGCCACCTTTCTGGGGTGCAGAGAACCCTGCCCCTTCAGCACACCATCCAGGATCCTGAGGATAGACCTGCCACAACTTACACTCATGTGCACCATCAAGGCACATGAAGACAGGCCTGCCCTGCCTCAGCTGTCACACCACTGAAACTAGCATGTGCCCACATGTGCTAATAGGAGCCTGGGAGATGGACTGTCCAGCTCATTGCTGCCACCGCTGGCACCACCTTGTGCTGCCTAGAAACTTGAACTTTGGCTCACTGTTATTACAGCTATTGCTGATGCCACACATGCAACGTGGGGCCTGAGGTCCTGCTTTCCTGGCCTGTCACCATAACCACTGGTGCCCAAGGACAGCTCACCTGGTATTTTCATCTGCAGCAAAACTCATCATAGCCTTTATTAACAACTACAACATAAGCCACTGAGGGACTCACAGACATTACTGCTACTGATTATAATTCAAGAAACCACCCAGAGCCTATATTACAACCAAAGCACCTACCCAACCAACATTGTAGAAACATTTATAGGAAAAAAGCTTTTCCCTAAGAAAGCCATTGTAAATGACATTGTTTTTACATTTTTGGTTTACAGCTATTTATTGCAGTTATATAGACATAAAATGCATGTTTTCAGTTGACTTTGTATCTTTCAGCCTTGCTAAATTCACTTACTAGTTTTAGAAGTTTTAAAAATTAGATTCTTTGGAATTTTCTACATATGCAATAATGTTCTCTGCATACAGGGAAAGTTTAATTTCTTTCTTTTTCTTACCTTATTGCACTAGCTGAGACTTCCAACAGGTTGAATAAGAATGGTGAGAGCAAACATCTTGGTATTCCTGATTGTAGGAGAATTTAGTCTTTCATCATTAAGTAAAATGTTAGCTGTCGGCTTATTCTGAGGTATGTTTCATTACCTTGAAGCAATTCTATTTTATTCCTAGTTAGCTGAGAGCTTTTATTACTAATGGATGTTGAATTTTGTCAAACCTTTTTCTATGTTAATTGACATGATTATGTATTTTTAATCTTTGGACTCAATATGCTGGATATTGTTGATTAATTTTAAAATATGGAGCCAACCTTGCATTCCTGAGATAAACCCTATTGAGTTGTGGTATATTATTCTTTTTCCATGTTGCTAATATTTTGGGGGGGATTTTGGTGTTTATGTTCATGAGGCATGTTGGTCTGTAGTTTTCTTTCTGGTGCTGTGTTTTAATTGAGTATTAAAGTAATGTTGGTCTCATAAAATGAGTTGGGAAATATTCCTTCCTCTTACATTGTCTGAAGGATATTTCGTAGAATTGGCGTCATTTAAAGAAGCTGTAAAGATACAGTTTGTTTGGTAGAATTCACTAGTGAATCCATCTGGGCATGGAGATTTCTTTTTCACAAATTGCAATAAAACTATGAATTTAACTTAATTATTATGGTATTATTCCACCTTGATTGAGTTTTGGTAGTTTGTGGTTTTATAATGAATTAGTCTATTTCTTTTCTTTTCTTTCTTTTTTTTTTTCTTAAATCATAGCTGTGTACATTGATATGATCATGGGGCATCATACACTAGCTTCATAGACCATTTGACACATTTTCATCACACTGGTTAACATAGCCTTCCTGGAATTTTTTTAGTTATTGTGCTAAGACATTTACATTCTACATTTACTGAGTTTCACATATACCCTTGTAAGAAGCACCCCAGGTGTAATGCCACCTATCCCCCTCCCTCTACTCCCCTCCCCTCTCCCTCCCCTCCCTTTCCCACTTCCCCCTATTCTTAGGTTGTAACTGGGCTATAGCTTTCATGTGAAAGCCCTAAATTAGTTTCATAGAAGGGCTGAGTACATTGGGTACTTTTTCTTCCATTCTTGAAATACTTTACTAAGAAGAATATTTTCCAGATCCATCCATGTAAACATAAAAGAGGTAAAGTCTCCATCTTTCTTTAAGGCTGCATAATATTCCATGGTGTACATATACCACAATTTATTAATCCATTCATGGATCAATGGGCACTTGGGCTTTTTCCATGACTTAGCAATTATGTATAGGGCTGCAATAAACATTCTGGTACAAATATCTTTGTTATGATGTGATTTTTGGTCAACCTAAGAATAGGGGGAAGGGGAAAAGGGAGGGGAGGGAGAGGGGAGGAGGGTAGAGGGAGGGGGACAGATGGGATCACACCTGTGGTGCATCTTACAAGGGTATATGTGAAACTTAGTAAATGTAGAATGTAAATGTCTTAGCACAATAACTAAAAAAACTTCAGGAAGGCTATGTCAACCAGTGTGATGAAAATGTGTCAAACGGTTTATGAAGCTAGTGTATGATGCCCCATCAATGTACACAGCTATGATTTAATTAAAA
>CAUYPK010099466.1:0-20910 GCA_963574355.1 Loris lydekkerianus
TTTGTATCCAGTCAGCCAACCAGTGCCTCTTTAGAGGACAATATAAACCATTCACATTAATTGAGAATATTGATAAACCTTTCGAAAGTCTGGTGGACATTTGTAATCCTTTGCGACTGTGGCAGTTGGAATTTGATCAAATTTTTCTAGGTGGATTACTTCTGTGGTGGAGGATTATGCTGGTCTTTATGGAGGATAGGTCTGAGAATATCCTGGAGAGCTGGTTTAGTTATGGCAAATTTATTCAACATCTGAATGTCATTGGAATATTTAATTTTTCCATCATAAATGAAACTCAGTTTAGCTGGGTACAGGATCCTGGGTTGAAAGTTATTTTGTTTTAGGAGATTAAAAGTCGATGACGATCCACTTCTAGCTTGAAAGGTTTCAGCAGAGAGATCTGCAGTTATTCTAATATTCTTGCCCTTGTAGGTGAGGATATTCTTTAGGCTGCTTTCAGAATTTTCTCCTTCATATTAACTTTAGTGAAATTGATTATGATGTGTCTGCGGGATGTCTTATTCGGGTTGAGTTGTGCTGGAGTTCTGAAACTGTCTGCTATCTGAATTTCAAAATCTCTTGGCATGTCTGGAAAGTTCTCCTTCATAATCTCATGGAGAAGAGACTCTGTGCCTTGTGAAGTCACTTCATCACTTTCGGCGATCCCTATAAGATGAATATTGGTTTTCTTCGAATTATTCCAGAGCTCTCTGAGAGAGTGATCTTTGTTTTCCCTCCATTTCTCTTCCTTTTTGGGAGTTTGGGAGCATTCAAAAGCTTTGTCTTGAATGTCAGACATCCTTTCTTCTGCTTGCTCCATTCTGTTACTGAGGGATTCTACTGTGTTTCTCAGATCTTTGAGGGATGCAACTTCTTGTCTCAATGTGTCAAAATCTTTGGTCATTTGGTCTTTAAATTCGTTGAATTCTTGAGATATCTTTTGGGTTACTGCTTGGAATTCTAGTTCAATCTTATTTGCTATCGAGATTCTGAATTCGATTTCTGACATCTCAGTATTTGCTTGTGCATGGGATCTTGTGCTGTGTCTGACCCATTGATCCTTGGAGGATTTCATCTACTCTGATTATTCAAATTGCCAGAGTTTATCCGTTAATTTTGCCTCATGATTGTTTTTTCACCATTGCCTCTAGCTGCCTCAGAGTTGGGGAGGTGCCTCTCCAAGATTAGATACCAGCAGAATCAATCTATTGTTGGTGGATCTTTGTAGGGAATGACCCTGTGTAGCTCCTCTGGGGCTGCCCCAGCCAGGGAGTTCTGGTTGTAGAAGCAGCTCCAGAGTGTGACACACCCAGATCCAGCAACAGGGCAGGAGATGGTGCACACAGTTCTTGGAGTGCCTATAGCCTGTAGCCCACAGAGAGCCCAAGGCTCCAGCAGTCTCTGGCCAGGAGAAGGGCTCTGGACAGAGGCAGGGAGCGCTCCGGAGGGCCCATGGCTACCAGAATCCCCGGCCAGACGAGTGTGCTGGTGTGGAGGCAGGGAGGGTACAGGAGGAAGGACGCAGGGTTGTGTGGCTCCCACCCTTCCTGGTCATGGCATGCGGAGGACAGCCGGGCAGGGGTCACAGGTCAGGGTTCGCAGTGCAGCTCTTATGGAGGTCTGGGAGGCACCCAGCCCAGGAGCTTGAGCTTGCTATGAGCTGTAACGCCACAGCACTCTACCCAGGGCAACAGCCCGAGGCTCCAGTGTGCCAAAACCGGTCTCACTATGCCCAAGGGTTAAGGCTGTCAGGCAGCTCAGTCCCACTTTTAGGCTGCTCACTCACTAGGTTACTAACTCCTGCCAATCCTTGCTGTGCAACCTTGAGGGCGGAGCTTGCCTAGGCAGTTCTCTCAGAATGGCTCCCTGTGGCCCACAGCTGAACACTATTAGCTCCGTCCGGCTCAGTGGCTCAGTCTAGGGCCCTAGATAACTCCCAGAGTTCTCCGCACTCCTGCTCAAGATCTCACAAAGGCAGTTCAAATGAGTGCCAAGGCCAAAAACACCAAAACAGTTCACAGGTAAGGCCTTTCTGGTGCAGTCTCACTGCTGCTTGTACTTACGGCTGCTGATGGGATTAGGTCAAACACATGCAACCACTTGCCAGTTTTCCATTGTTTTTGTCCTCCTCTTTGGGTCCAGAAGTCTTTTGCTGACTCCCTGTATCCTTAAAGGGATGATTATACGCAGATCCCACCAGCTAGAGATACCTGGAGTCTTATCTCCCCAGACTCACGGTGCCCAGTTGCAGGGAAGGTGTTACTTGGCTGCCATCTTGCTACACATCTATTATCTAGGATTTTATTGAGTTTTTTGCATCTATATTCATTAGTGAAATAGGTCTGAAATTCTCCTTTTTAGTTGGGTTTTTTTCCTGGTTTTAGTACCACAGTGATGTTTATTTCATAGAATGTGTAAAGGAAGATTCCTTCCTTCTGAATTTTTTAGAAGAATTTCTGCACTATGGGCTTATGGCTCTTCTTTGAAGGTTTGAAAGAATTCAGGAGTGAAGCCATCTGGAACATGGGGTTTATTTGTTGGGAGATTTTTTTTCTTGTTTCTTCACTCTCAGTTCTTGAAAGTGATCTGTTCAACAGACCGATTTCTTCTTGATTAATCTAGGGAGAGGGTGTAATTGCAGGTATTGATCCATTTCTTCTACTTGTCAAATTTCTGGGCATAGGGTTTCTTGTAGTACTCAGAGATGATCTCTTATATTTCTCTGAGAACTGTTGTTACTTTTCCGTTATCACTTCTCACTGAGGTTATTAGAGATATTACTTTTATTTTTATAGTTAATCTGGCCAATAGTTTATTGATTTTATTTATTTATGGGAAAAACCAACTTTTGCTTCATTAATTTTCTGAATGATTCTTTTGTTTTCAATTTCATTAATCTCTGATTTAATTTTGGTTATTTCTTTTCTTCTACTTGGTTTGGGATTAGATTATTCTTCTTTTTTCAATACCATAAAATGATTTGTGAGTTTGTTAATGTGTCCTCTTTGGGTTTTTCAAAGGTAGGCATCTAATTCAATAAAGTTCCCTCTTGAGACTGGTTTTGCTGTATACCACAGGTTTTGGTCTCTTGTGTCTTAATTATTGTTATGTTTGATGCATTTCATAATGTCCTCTTTTATCTCTTCCTGAACCCAATTATCACTCAACATAAGGTTAATTTCCACATCTTTGTGTTGGGATGAATATTTTGTTGGGGTTGAGTTCCACTAATAGTGACTTGTAGTCTGAGAAGATACAAGGTATAATTTCTATTCTTGTAATTTTGTTGAGGTTTGATTGTATTCTAGGATGTGCTTGATTTTGGAGTATGTACCATAGGCTGATGAGAAAAATGTATATTCCTTAGCTTTGGGATACTATTCTGAATATGTTTATTAATCCCCCTTGTTCTAGGGTCACATTAAAATCCTTTGTATCTTTGTTTAGTTTCTGTTTAGAAGATCGTTTTGTCAGAGGGGTATTAAAGTTCCTGACTATTATGATGTATAAATATTTATTTATTTATTTATTTATTTATTTATTTATTTATTTTAGAGACAGAGTATCAACTTTGTCACCCTTGTTAGAGTGCCATGGCATTACAGCTCACAGCAACCTCCAGCTCTTGGGCTTAGGTGATTTTTTTGACTCAGACACCAGAGTAGCTGGGACTACAGGGACCCACCACAACACCCAGCTATTTTTTTGTTGTAGTTTGGCCAGGGCTGGATTTGAACCTGCCACCCTCTGTATATGGGACCATTGCCCTGCTCACTGAGCCACAGGTGCCACCTAATGTATAAATATTTCAAATTGTGATCTCTTTTTGTTATATTGTTCCTTTTACCAGTATAATGTGTCTGTCTTTGTCTTTCTTAACTTTAGTTGCTTTAAATCCACTTGTATCTGAGAATAATATTTCAACTCCCTTCTCCTGATTTCCATTTGCTTGAAATACTGTCTTCCATCCCTTAACCCTGAGTCTTGATTTGTCCTTCAAGTCTTGTGTGTCTATAGGTGATAGCATATGGGTGGCTGCTGTTTGTTTGTTGTTGTTGTACTTGTTGTTGTTGTTGTTTGCAGGGGTTTTTGGCCAGGGCTTGGTTTGAACCCGCAACCTCCAGTATATGGGGCCGGCCCCCTACTCCTTTGAGCCACAGGCGCTGCCCTGGCTTGTGTTTTTATTTTTGTTTTTATCCAATCAGCCAGCCTGTTCCTCTCCAGTGGTGAATTCAGGCCATTGACATTTAAAGAGAGAATTAACAAGTGTAGTGGAGTTTTTTCATCTTATTTTGTGAAAGTCAATTGTGTAATTTTATCATTGAGCCATTGGGAAATCTAAGTTTTGGCTTTTAGCTTCTGGGTGTTTACATTGTGGGTGGTCTATTGTGGTGATCAGTGTTGAGAATAGGTCTAAGTATTTTCTGTAGAGCTAGTCTTGTCATGGAGATATCTACAAAAGATTTGATTTCTCCATCAGTTTTGATGCTTAGTTTAGCAGGATACAGAATTCTAGACTGAAAATTGTTTTGTTTTGTTTTTTTAAGAAAGTTGAAGGTGGATAACCATGCTCTTCTGGCATGGAAGGTTTCAGTTGAAAAGTCTGCTGTCATGCTAATGGTTCTGCCCCTGTAAGTCAGTTAGCACTTAATCTTGGCTGCCTGTAGAATTTTTTCTTTCCTCTTGACATTGGACAGGTTCAATACAATATGTCTTGGAGAAGCTCTGTTTGAGTTCAGATGACCTGGGGTTTGATAGAATCCCAGTAGAGCTTCCTTTCCTTTGGAACAATCTACTTCCCCAAATGAATCTCTATTATTTGTATGTTTGAACACTTCATGGAGTCTCATAGTTCTCTAAGTGACTGTTCTGCTTTCTCTCCCATGCTTAATGCCACTTTACCTGGATTAACTCAAAAATTTTATCCTCTAGCTTTAAGGTTATTTCTTCTCTATGGGCTAACCTATTTTTGATACTTTTTACTACATCTTTAAATCCCCTGATTATCTCCTTCATTTCCTGAAGCTCTGCCATATCCTTTCTATATTCTACATATCTCTTCTCTGACTTTTGGTTCTATCCTTCCATTTTCTCATCCACTCCTTTTGTTGTCTTTATCATCCATATTTTAAATTCCCTTTCTGTCAAGTTCATTAATTCTTTGTAGGTGGAGTCTTCTGCAGTAGCTGCCTCATGGTCCCATGGAGGAGTTCCTCTGTTTTGGTTTTTCATGTTGCCTGAATTTTTCTGTTGGTTTCTCCTCAAGTTTTCTTTCTTCTTGTTCACAGCCTTGTCTGCCTTTTTCCTTTTCACTGCTGCCTTTGTTTCAAACAAAACTCCTTGGTCTTGAGGACATTATGTTGCAGTATGTCACCAGGACACCACATGGCACTGTGGCTTTTTAAGAAGACAGATAGCCAACAATCCCTCCAGGCCTTATTTCAAACTTGATTGCCTCCTTTGGTGATCACCTGATTTTTTCCTGAGCATTCTGACCCTCCCAGGGTGAGACTTTTTTTTTTTTAACTAAATCATAGTTGTGTACATTAATGCAGTCACATGATACAATGTACTGGTTTGATATAGAATTTGAAATATTTTCATCAAACTAGTTAATTTAACCTTCACAGCATTTTCTTAGTTATTGTGTTAAGACATTTATATTCTTACTTAATTAACTTCACATGTACCCTTGCAAGATCCACCCATACACCCCTTCCTCTCCACTTTCCCCCTCTTCTTGGGTTATAATTGGGTTATAGCTTTAGTAAGAAACATATAAGTTTGTTTCAAAGTAGAGCTGAGTATATTGGATACTTTTTCTTCCATTCTTGAGATACTTTACTAAGAAGAATATGTTCCAGCTCCATCTATGTAAATATGAAAGAGGTAAAGTCTCCATCTTTCTTTAAGGCTGCATAATATGCCATGGTATACATATACCACAATTTATTAATCCATTTGTGGGTAGAAGGGCACTTGGGCTTCTTCCATGACTTAGCAATTATGAACTGGACCGCAATAAACATTCTGGTACAGATAACTTTGTTATAATGTGATTTTTGATCTTCTTGATATATACCTAGTAGAGGAATTGTAGTATCGAATGGCAGGTCTACTTTTAGATCTCTAAGTGTTTTCCAAACATCTTTCCAAAAGGAACATATTAGTTTGGATTCCCACCAGCGGTGTAGAAGTGTTTCCTTTTATTCACACCCACACCAACATCTCTGGTTTGGGGATTTGGTGACGTGGGCTAATCTATTGGAGTTAGATGGTATCTCAAAGTAGTTTTAATTTGCATTTCTCTAATGATTAAGGATGATGAGTATTTTTTCATATGTGTGTCTGTAGGCCATGCAAGAAGTTTTCTCTTCTTCTTCTTCAGAGAAGTTTCTCTTCAAGTCCCTTCCCCATGCTGAGATGGGATCACTTGTTCTTTTCTTGCTAATATGTTTGAGTTCTCTGTATTCTGGTTATTACACCTTTGTCGGAGACATAACCTGCAAATATCTTCTCTGATTCTTAGGGCTATCTGCTTGCTTTACTTACTATGTTCTTGGCTGTGCAGAAGCTTTTTAGTTTGATCAGGTCCCAATAGTGTATTTTTGATGCTGCTTCAATTGCCCAGGGGATCCTTCTCATAAAATATTCTCCCGTGCCAATTTCCTCAGGAGTTTTGCCTGCACTTTCTTCTAGTATTTTCATAGTTTCATGTCTTAAGTTTAAATCTTTAATTCACTGAGAGTCTATCTTAGTTAATGATGAAAAGTGTGGGTCCAGTTTCAGTCTTCTACAAGTCGCCAGCCAGTTCACCCAGCACTATTTGTTAAATAGGGAATCAATTCCCCACTGGATGTTTTGAATTGGCTTGTCAAAGATCAAGAAACAGTAAGTAAAGCTGGATTCATCTCTTGGTTCTCTATTCTGTTCCGTATATGTACCTCTCAGTTTTTTTTCCAGTACCATGCTGTTTTGATCACTATCGATTTATAATATAGTCTGAGGTCTAGTAGAGTGATTCCTCCTGCTTTTTTATTTCTGAGTAATGTCTTGGCTTTTGAGGTTTTTTCTGATTCCACATAAAATAAAGTATTATTTATTCAAGATCTTTAAAGTATGACAGGGTGCTTTAATAGGGATTGCAATAAAATTTTATATTGCTTTGGTTGGACATTTTAACAATGTTGATTCTTCCCATTTGTTATGAGAAGGTTTTCCATTTGTTAACATCTTCAACTATTTCTTTTCTTAGAGTTTCGCAGTTTTCTTTATAGAGATCTTTCACGTCCTTTGCTAGGTAAACTCCCAAATGTTTCATCTGCTTTGGCACTACTGTGAATGGAATAGAATCCTTGACTATTTTTTCAGCTTGATTATTGTTGGTATACATAAAGGCTACAAATTTATGAGTGTTGATTTTGTTACCTGAGATGCTTCTGCATTGCTTGCTCACTCCTAAGAGTTTTGTTGTAGAATCCCTGGTGTTTTCCAGATATACAATCATATCATCTGTGAAGAGTGAAAGTTTGATCTTTTCTGACCTATATGGATACCCTTGATCGCCTTTTCTTGCCTAATTGCGATGGCTAAGACTTCCATTACAATGTTATAAAGCAGTTGACACCATGGGCAACCTTGCCTGGTTCCTGATCTGAGTGGAAATGATTTCAATTTAACTCCATTCTATACAATATTGGCTGTGGGTTTGCTGTAGATGGCCACTTCAGTTTAAGAAATGTCCCTTCTATACCACTTTTCTTAAGTGTTCTGATTATGATAGAAGGCTGGATATTATCAAAACCTTTTTCTGCATCAATTGAGAGAATCATATGGTCTTTGTTTTTTAATTTGTTTATGTGATGAATTATATCTATATAATTACATATATTGAACCAGCCTTGAGACCCTGGGATAAAGCCCACTTGGTCATGGTATATAATTTGTTTGATGTGTTGCTGGATGCTGTTTGTTAGGATCTTATTGAATATTTTTGCATTAATATTCATTTGTGATATTGGTCTATACTTTCCCTTTCTTGTTGGGTCTTTTCCTGGTTTGGTGATCAAGGTGATGTTTGCTTCATAGAATGTGTTGGGTAGTATTCCTTCTTTTTTTATATTTTGGAAAAGGTTGAGTAATATAGGTACTAGTTCCTCTTTAAAGGTTTGGTAGATGTCTGATGTGAAGACATGTGGTCCTGGGGTTTTCTTTTTAGGGAGATTTTTGTATATTTGATGCTATTTCAGAACTTTATATAGGCCTATTCAACATTTCCATTTCATTCTGGCTAAGTCTGGGAAGGTGGCTTGCTTCGAAGTATTGGTCTATTTCCTTCAAATTTTCATATTTCTGAGAATAGAGTTTCTTGTAATATTCATTACAGATTTTTTTGAATTTCTGAGGAGACTGTTGTTATTTCTTCTTTACCATTTCTTATTGAGGAAATTAGAGATTTTACTCTTCTTTTCCTGGTTAGGTTAGCCAAAAGTTTATCTATTTTATTGACCTGTTTAAAAAACCAACTTTTAGATTTATTAATCTGTTGTATAATACTTTTGTTTTCTATTTCATTTAATTCTGATTATTTCTTTTCTTCTGCTGGGTTTGGGATTGGAAGGTTCTTCCTTTTCCAGTTGCTTTAGATGTGCCATTAAGTTGTTAACTTCCTCTCTTTCCATTCTCTTGAGGAAGGCTTGCAGTGCTATAAATTTCCCTCTTAGGAATGCCTTTGTGGTATCTCAGAGGTTCTGATAATTCGTGTCTTCCTTATCATTTTATTCCAAAAATTTGAAATTTCCTTCTTAATCTCATCTATGATACAGCTATCATTCAGTATAAGGTTATTTAGCTTCCATGTTTCTGTATGTTCAATTTTTATTCCATTGATTGTCCAAGAAGATGCAAGAAATAATTTTTATTCTTTTAAATTTGCTGAGGTTAGACTTGTAACCTAACATGTGATCAATTTTGGAGTATGTTCCATGGACTGATGAGAAGAATGTGTATTAAGTTTTGTTAGGATGAAATGTTCTATACACGTCTGTTAAATCCTAATGTTGAATAGTTAAGTTTAATTCTAAAATTTCTTTGCTTAGCTCTTATTGGAGGTTCTATCTGACACTGCCAAAGGAGTTTTAAAATCCCCGACTATTATGGAGCTTGAGGAAATCTAGTTGCTCATGTCTGTTAGAGTCTCTATTCTAATTTGAGGTGCATTTTGGTTGAATGCATACATGATAATTGAAATCTCATCACGTTGAGTGTTACCTTTAACAAATACGAAGTGACCATCCTGATCTTTCCTTATTTTTGTTGGTTTAAAGCCTATTGTATATGCGAATAAAATTGCAACACCTGTTTTTTTCTGGTTCCATTTGCCTGAAATATAGGTGACCATCCCTTCACCCTGAGTCTATATTTATCTTTTAGGGTAAGATGAGATTCTTATATGCAGCAGATATCTTGCCTGAGTTTTTGTATCCAGTCAGCCAACCTGTGCCTCTTTAGAGGACAATTTACGCCATTCACATTAATTGAGAACATTGATAAGCCTAGTAGAGTTTTGAATATCCAGTTTTTCAAAAGTACAGTGGACATTTTTAATCCTTTTGCCCCTGTGGGAGTTGGAAGTTTACTTTTCTGGTGGAGGATTGCGCTGGTCATTATGGAGGATAGGTCTGAAAATATCCTGGAGAGCTGGTTTAGCTATGGCAAATTTCTTCAACATGTGAATGTCATTAAAGTATTTAATTTCTCCATCATAAATGAAACTCAGTTTAGCTGGATACATGATCTTGAGTTGAAAGTTATTTTGTTTTAGGTGATTAAAAGTCGATGACCACCAGTCATTCTAATATTCTTCCCCTTGTAGATTGTTTTCTTCCATCTGGCTGCTTTCAGAATTTTCTCCTTCATATTAACTTTAGTGAAGTTAATTATGATGTGCCTGGGGGATATTTTATTTGGGTCAAGTCATGCTGTGGTTCTGAAAATGTCTGCTGTCTAAATTTCAGAATCTCTTGCCATGTTTGGAAAGTTCTCCTTCATAATATCATGAAGAAGAGCCTCTGTGCCTTGCGAAGCAACTTCGTCACCTTCAGGGATTCCTATAAGGCGAATATTAGTTTCTCTTGAATTATCCCAGAGCTCTCTGAGAGAATAATCCATTTTTGTTCTCCATTTCTCTTCCTTTTTGAGCATTTGGGAGCATTCAAAAGTTTGTCTTCAATGTCAGAAATCCTTTCTTTTGCTTGCTCCATTCTGTTACTGAGGGATTCTACTATATTTCTCAGATGTTTGAGAGCTGCAAATTCTTGCCTCAATGTGTCAAAATCTGGTGATTTTGTCTTTGAATTCATTGAATTCTTGAGACAACTTTTGAAATGCTCCTTAAATTTCTAATTCCAACTTTACCTCCATTCTACTAATCTTATTTGCAATCCAAATTCTGAATTCTATTTCTTACATCTCACCCAAATGAATGGGATCTTCAGTTGGGTCCACCGTATCGTTCCTTGGGGGAGTTGATCTACTCTGCTTATTCATGTTACATAAGTTATTCTGCTGATTCCACCCCATGATTATTTTACACCATTTGGCTATATGAGCAAATAAGGTGAAGTTGGGTTGGGGGACTCCAGGAATAGTGATTAACCAGCCCTTTGCCCAAAAGCTGGGACTGGTGTCTGTACCTTTTCCCCTAGAGCTTTGCAAAGGACCCGTACAGTGCTACAGCCTGAGACACTGGGGACTTACTTGGTGTGATGGGGCTAAGTGGCTCTGTCTTGTTTTCAGCTGGTCTCTGTCATACCCTAGTGAATCAGTTACTCTGGGTTGAAGTCTCATTTATTATTTGTACCCTTGAAGTCACAGCTCACCTCAGAAGGATTGATGCACATTCTTCAACCTTGTCTCTTGGCTCAGCTCCAAGTAGGGTTGATGAGCGGTCTTCAACCGTCTCTCTTGGCTCTGGTCCAAACCATCGGTTTACTTGCCCAACATCGGGCCTTTAACTCTCCGTCTGTCTGGGAGCCTCTGTGGAAATCTGGCTCAAGTCAGCCATCTTGCCCCCATCCCTCTTCAGCCCCCCCCCCAATGGGATCTTAAAGCTGAGAAGAATCCTTCAGGAGCAGGTCTCACAGTGCCCTGTAAGTCCAGTTCCTTTGGGGTGCTAGAGTTCCTCAGCCTGTTCTAGGAGTGGAGTTCTAAATCCCAGCAGGCAGAATTAAGACAGCAATGCTTTAGGATCCTGCTTAGACTCTCTTACCACCTTCCCACAATGGCAGCCCCCTGGCCATGGAGACCTCCTCAGTATAGCTGCCTCACTAGTCACCAAGCCTATGGCAAATCCACTCCAACCAGTATTCAAATCTGGTTGCCATACACTGTTCAAGTCCACCCTCTCTTCCAAACTTTCCACTCAATGGACAGCTTCCTCCAACAATCAAAAACTCTGGAAAGGCTTCCTCCCATCCCAGACCTCTGTGGAGGACCAGCCAGTCACAATCACTTCCCTAATTCATCACATTTCCACCACTCTGGAGCATATTTTATATCCAGCTTACCATCTTCTCACTGTGCTCCCTGAGCTGACTCTGGGTAAGATTCCCTGCACCAGGTATGGCTGTATTCTCTCTTTTGACCCAGTCATTCTAGGAGAGCTCAGCTTAACGATCCTTCCAGTCCACCATCTTGCTCCACCTCCACCCTGAATAGTGTGTCAGCATGTTCTTTAAATAAAATTAATTTTAGTTAACATAAAATTTAACATGTTTCACTTTTCTGAACTGTGTAATGTTTATGAAATGTTTCTTTATGTAATGTTTCATTTTATCAATACAATATCTGACAATTAAAAGTCTTCTTAGATTTAGACAAATGTCTTTTACACATTTGGCTATTTCTTGATTTGGTATATTTCCAAAACTAGAGAAATATCCTTCATATGAAACAGAAGAAATCAGAAATTGGAAGAGTCAAATAGTGTCATACAAAACCATGCTGATCAGTGGCAAAAAAGAAAGGCTTCTGAAAATGTCAAGCTACATTCCTAGAACTCCCTAATAAAATTCTGTTTTCTTATGACATTTGAAACTATCTTCAAATCCTAAGTGCATATTCTTTTTTGTGATCTATCCATAAGAATTAATAGTTCTATCATCATTTGTATTTCCAGATCTAAGATATGCACATAAACATGAATTAGCTGACAACAAAATTCTTCACATTTCTGAATGCCATCTTTCTTCTACACTTTTAAGCAAAAAAAAAAAAAAAAAAAGGTAAGTAAACTAAAATAACTATCTTTTCTCAACTGCATCCTCACTGAAACTCAGCAATGTGTCTTGTTTTACCTATTTCCCACTACAACCACTTTTCTACAACCATCTTTTCTCCTCTCCCCATTTTATTCATTCTTAGTCAATGTCCTTATCTTCTTAAATGGGATATCCACAGTCTTTTTTTTTTTGGTACTTTAAATGTTCTTTTATTATTGTCCCACAGTCTTATTGTATAATCCTCCCTCAGCATTTGTGCTCTCCCCTGGGAAACTCCCTATTCCATCCATCTTCAATCTCTCACTCCTCCATTCTTTTTTTTTTTTTTTTTTTAACTAGAATCTATAGTTTGTTCAGATTTTCTTTTCTTTTCTTTTTTTTTTTTTTTCATTTCTTAACAAATTTGAAATGCACCATTGCATCATGCATATTAGGTGAGGTCCTTCCAAATACACTCCCTCCTCCCATGTCCCCTCTCCCCTCTCCTCTTTCCTTCTACTTTCTAGGCTATAGTTATGTTTTTCCATTCATATGAATATGTAGGTGATTATACATTGATTTCATAGTAGTATTGAGTACATTGGATACTTTTTTACCCCATTCTTGAGATACTTTACTAAGAAGAATATGTTCCAGCTCCATCCAGGTAAACATAAAACATGTGACGTCTCCATCATTTTATGGCTGCATAGTATTCCATGGTGTACGTATGCCACAATTTGTTAATCCATTCATGGGTCAATGGGTACTTGAGCTGTTTCCATGTCTTGGCTATTATGAATTGGGCTGCAATAACATTCTGGTGCAAATGTCTTTGTTGTAAAGTAATTTTTGATCATCTAAGTATATACCTAGTAGAGGAATTGTAGGATCGAATAGTAGATCTACTTTTAGTTCCTTGAGTATTCTCCAAACTTCTTTCCAAAAAGGTCATATTAGCTTGCACTTCCAACAGCAGTCCGATCTTTAAAGATTCCTTTAACGATTCTTTACCAACACCTCCACCTATACATTTGACTTCACTCTTTCCAGACTCCTCCAAAATCTACCAATTAATAATTAACCCTTACTCCCTACCACTTTTTCTCCTTCCTCCTCCAAAGGCTCTGCCTACAAATATGCTCATTTTCTCATTAAAAAAAAAAAAAAGATTGAAAAAGTCTTCCCTTGAGCCTTGTGATCCTATAGCTAGCGTTTCATCTCTCTCCTCCCACTCATCCTAAATAAATCCTTTGAAGAATAGTCTATAAGTTCTAAGAACTTGGCAAAATGCTTTGCTATAAGAATAGTCTATAAGTTCATTAAGTCCTTAACATCCTGGATTCTTCTACCTACATCATAGTACTAAAACTATCTTCTCAAATCAGTGACCTCAGAATTACCATACCTACAAGGATCGTTTCTTAATCTCATCTACCTCCTCTTTTGGACAGTAGAGCATGACACTGCTGACCCTCCTCTCAAAAATCCCTTCATTTCTTCATTTCTATGTCACATGCTGATCTAGCAAGCAAACATGAGAAACAGCCTCTATACTACAAAATGTCTACTATAATCCCCTTCACTCATAAGACATAGGAAAAAAGGAAACAGACTCATTGAGTCTGTCTGTGTGGGGGCATTAAGCACAAAAAAATCTCACCTATCAAATGGGCTCAGGAACAATATGTGTATCATCCTGGCACTGAGAATGTAAGCCTCTACTTCCTCGTGCCGTTCTGTTGATTATTAGTCCTAACAGCTTCTGTAATGAGCGCACAGTAGAATCAATTCAAGTTAGAAGGCTACCATAACTGATATCTGGATAGAGTACAGAAGAGGCTGGGGTACACTGGAAACTGCAGCAGCTACAGTAAAACTAGGTCACATAGCTTCAGAGGGACTTCTTAATAGTGTGCTGTACCGCTTTCTCTTCCCTCTTTGACCATTCTTGCCAACTTCTTTTCTTCCATCAAACTCCAAAACGTTATGTATTTTTCAAGGCTTTTTCATCAGTCTTCTTTTCCTGTTTCTTTCTCTTCCTTACAATTCTGATCTGCCCCTTCACACTCACCTCAAGCACTTAATACATCTTCTTAATTACCCAAACCAGCTCCTCTTGATTTTCTCTCTTTCACCATCACTGCCCTAGTTATCCAGATGCAAATCTTGCACTAAATCTTTTTTCCTTTACTTCCCACATACAATCTGAACTCAGTTCTGCAAATTCTGTCTATCAAATGCTTTGCTATTCCCTCTCCACTGCCACGTTTTATGTCAGGCTTCTATTATCTCCCCTTTGGGCCTCTACAATAACCCCTTAATTTCAATTTTTTGTTCTACTCTCTCCCCATTCCACTCTATCCTTTCCATTAAAGCACAGCTGCCTTGCTTCTATCCTGCACTGCTAAAAAGCCTTCATAGACTCTCCAGTACATACAGAATAAAGTTCAAAAAATCTTAATTCTCATTTTAAAAAGCGTCCATGTTAGTGGTGAGATATGGGTCCAGTTTCAGTCTTCTACAGGTTACTAACTAGTTCTTCCAGCACCATTTGTTAAATAGGGATTCTTTTCCCAAATGCATGTTTTTGTTAGGCTTACCAAAAATCAAATGACAGTATGTGGCTGGGTTCATCTCTAGATTCTCTATTCTATTTCAAATATCTATGGCTCTATTTTTGTGCCAGTACCATGCTCTTTGATCACTATAGATTTGTAATATAAGATGAAAGTCTGGTAGAGTGATGCCTCCAGATTTGTTTTATGACTAAGTATTGCATTGGCTATTTGGTTTTTTTCTGATTCCATATAAAATGAAGTACTATTTTTTTAAGTTCCTTTAAGTATGACATTGGTGTTTTGATGGGGATTGCATTAAAATCTGTAGATTGCTCTAGGTAGTATGGAAATTTTAACAATGCTGTTTCTTCCCAACCATGTGCATGGTATGTTTTTCCATTTGTTAACATCTGCAATTTCTTTACTCAGGACTCAGGGTTTCATAGTTCTCTTTATAGAGATCTTCCACATCCTTTGTTAGATAAATTCTCAGGTATTTCTTCTTTGTCACTACTATAAAAGGAATAGAGTCTTTCATTATATTTTTGGCTTGACTATTGTTAGTATACGTAAAAGCTACTGATTTGTAGGTATTGATTTTGTATCACAAGACACTGCTGGATTCCTTGATAACTTTTAAGAGCTTTGCAATTGAGTCCCTAGGGTTTTCCAGTTGTAAGATCATGTCATCCACAAAAAGCAAGAGTTTGACCTCCTCTGTCCCTATTTGAATATTCTTAATCTCCTTCTCTTGCCTAAGCAATAACTAGGACTTCCAATACTATGTTGAATAGCAGTGATGACAATGAACATCCTTGTCTAGTTCCAGATCTGAGTGGAAATGTTTTCCAATTTATTCCATTCAATATGTTATGTGCTGTGGGTTTCCTGTAGATGGCCTCTATCAGTCTAAGAAATGTCCCATCTGAGCCTATTTTCTTAAGTGTTCTAATCCTGAAAGGATGCAGGATATTATCAAAAGCCTTTTCTGCATCAATTGATAGAATCATGTGGTCTTTGTTTTGTTTGTTTGTTTGTTTGTTTTAGAGACAGTCTCACTTTATTGCCCTCGGTAGAGTGCCATGGCGTCACATAGCTCACAGCAACCTTTAACTCCTGGGCTTAGGCGATTCTCTTGCCTCAGCCTCCCAAGTAGCTGGGACTATACCCAGACTATTTTTTTGTTGCAGTTTGGCCAGGGCCGGGTTTGAACCCACCACCCTCAGTATATGGGGCCGGCGCCCTACCCACTGAGCCACAGGTGCCACCCAGTCTTTGTTTTTTGTTTTTTGTTTTATTCATGTGATGTATTATATTACATATGTTGCACCAACCTTGTAACCTTGGGATAAAACCAACTTGATCATGGTATATACCTTTTTTGATGTGTTATTGAATTCTGTTTGCTAGAATCATACTGAACATTTTTGCATCACTGAATAAAAGATTTGAAATTAAGACATAAAACTATAAAAATACTTAGAGAGAGTCCAGGGAAAATGCTTGAAGATATTGGCCTAGACAAATATTTTATAAGGAAAAAACTCCTGGCAATTCAAGCAACACCAAAAATAAATTACTAGGATTTGATCAAGCTACAAAGATTCTGCACAGCGAAAAGGCACTACAACTAAAGCAAACAGACAGCCTTGGAACGAGAGAAGATTTTTGCATATAATGATTCTGACAAAGGTCTGATAACTGGAATCTCAAATTAATCAATAAGAAAAGAACAACCCCATTTCTTTGTGGGCAAGAGACTTGAACAGAAACATCTCTGAAGAAGACAGGCTCATGGCCTACAGACACATGAAAAAAAGGTTCATCATCCTTAATCATCAGAGAAATGCAAATCAAAACCACTTTGAGGTATCACCTAACACCAATAAGATTAGCCCACATCACAAAGTCCCAAAACTGCAAATGTTGGCATGGATGTGGAGAGAAGGGAACCTTTCTACACTGCTGGTGCGATTGCAGACTAATCAGCCTGTTTAGAAAGAAATATGGAGAATTCTCAAGGAACTAAAAGTTGACCTCCCATTATACCTAGCAATTCCATTACTAGATAACTACCCAGAAGAAAAAAATCATTTTACAACAAAGACATTTGCACCAGAATGTTTATTGCAGCCCAATTCATAATTGCCAAGTCATGGAAGCAGTCCAAATGCCCATCAATCTGTGCATAGATTAACAAGTTATATATGTATACCATGGAATACCATTCAGCCATAAAAAAGATGGTGACTTTACATCTTTTAGGTTTACCTGAATGGATTTGGAACACATTCTTAATAAAGTATCTCAAGAATGGAAAACAAAGTATCCAATGTACTCAATACTATTATGAAACCAATATATAAACATTTACACTCTCATACAAATGATAAAATACAAATATAGTCTAACAAGGGGGAGAGGGGAGGGGAAAGGGAGAGAGATTGGTAGGAGGAGGGAAGACATTTGGTGGGATTCCACCTGAAGTGCACAATGCAAGGGTATATTTCAAAATAACTATGAGTAAATTATAAATGTCTTATGATAAAAAATAAGTGAGTTGGTGGTTATGTTAATCAGGTTGATTTATGTATTCTACATTGTATATCAAATCATTATATTGTACCCCACAAATGATGCAGTTATGATTTAGTTAAAAATCAAATTTAAAAATATAAAATAAAAAACCGCTCCATGACCTGCCTTTAAGCTTTACTTGCCATTTTATCTCCCACTTCTCTCTCTTTTTTTTTTTCTTTTTTGAGACAGAGTCTCACTATGTCACACTCAGTAGAGTGCAATGGCATCATAGCTCACAACAACCTCAAGCTCTTGGGCTTAAGTAATTCTCTTGCCTCAGCCTCCCAAGTAGCTGGGACTATAGGCACCCACTGCAATACCCAGCTATTTTTTGTTGTGGTTGTTGCTGTTTAGCTGGTCCAGGACGTGTTCGAACCCACCAGCCTCAGTGCATATGGCTGGCACCGGAATCACTGTGCTATGGCCACAGAGTCACCCCACTTCTCTTTTCCATAAAATCTATACCTCACTCTAATTCAACCACTCCCTGTTTCCAAATATGTCCTACATCTATGCCTCCAATCCATCTTCACTTTTGCTATTTTCTTCACCAAAAGCCTAACTCTTACCCCAATCCTATCTTAATGTGTCCAAATCCTACATGTACTCCAGTGTCCAGTTCACATGCCCCTCCTTCATGGAGCATTCATGTTAACATGTCCATACAGCCTCTTATATAGTAAATTCTGCTTTGTTCTATAAATGTTTGAATATTTACATTCTATCTCTTGCTAGATAAGTTCTATGAGACAGAAGCAGTATCTTATTTATCTTGCTCATTGTGTAACACTTAACACAGTGTTCTTCTATTCTAGATAGGACTATAATATGTGTTGAATTAATAAAATCTCACAAAACAACTGATATAATCATAGGCATTTAGTTTAAGATCCCAAAAAATATCTGATCACAAGTAGTGTTTCAAAAAAAAGAACTTTTTCCTATCCTTTTTGAATTCTCAGAGACCTTTGAAGTTGTACTCAGCCAATAATCTCTTACATACAGACATTGAGTGTTCCTGACAATATTAGATACCCTAATGTTTTCAACTATTTCTATTGCTTAGTTTCTTTCTCTCTTCTCCTCCCCTTCCAATCCTCCTTCTACTCCTAGTCAATTTTTCAGAGGACATCCTTACCTCACTTCATTCAGTTTAACATAAGTTTGTGACGTCACTTTTTGGGGGGGTCTCCTTCAACACAGCAACTATACCATCTGTCCTCCTCAAAAGATATTTTTGGATAAGGCCAAATTCCAAGTTCTCATTTAGGAACAAGTATAGGCAGCACGATGCATATCTTAGTGCAATGATAAGTTACTAATCTTTATAAACATGCTGAATCTGTTCAAGTATGTTGCCAGAATGTATGACAAAGTTCAATATTACTTCTTCCCATATATCTGGCTATTCATTAACACTACAGAAACATTTTATTTACTCTTCCATGCACAGATTTTACTGCCGCTAAAAATCTTACACTGGCGTATATTTTGTTATTGACAATGATCCTTTAAAATAGATTATTGTATTTCAAAAGTTTGGACAACTGTTAAAAACTTCCAATTATCATTTTCTCTATAAATGAAGCCAAGAAAAATTTTCTACATATGGTCTATGGAACAATTGATTGCCCGAGGAGATGATTATTGAATCTTCTGTGTTAACATAACCAAAATAATTAAAGAAATTCTGGAATTAGGATGGTAAGAGTAATTGATCTTTACTGAAAACAGTAACTAGATCCTATTCTGCTCTTTGTTTATCCTAGTGAAAAACTTTTTCCCCCCAACATATATAGGATATATTAGTTTGGCAATTCTAATAGTATTTGAAAATATCTATTGCTCTTTCAACATTTGTGAGTCACATGGGTTTATTTGCACAAAAGAAAATGAGGTAAAGAAATGTTTCCATATGCTAGAAAGTAGTTCCATCAGTTTAACAAGACAGGAGAAAAAAATATGGTTTATTTTGCAAATAAACACTAAGCTATTGAAGGTGCCCTTATAAGAACAAGGTACCTTCAGGGTTAACTATAAACAACGTTACAGCCATTATCAAATCACTTCACAAAACAACAGAATAGTAAAAGTCAATTATGATTTACATAAGTTACAAAACATTCAGTATAGTTTAAACACAATTTAATATTCTAAATTCAGACAAACTTGAACACTTGACTGTTGATAAAGAGGAAAACTTTCTGGCTACTCTTTACTCTGGTGACTCCTGGGATCATATTATCAAGAGAAGATAGGTTCCAACTTTCCAGTTTCCAAACTTTTAACCCTGTTGTTAGTTCTTTCTATCTAAGCCCTTTAAACCACGCCCACATAAGACGTCAAACTTAATCACTACATGTTGTGTGTGTCCTCATTTCTCCACCTCCCGGCTATTCCTCTGCCTTTCTCCTTCTCCTCAGGCTTCCCTATTCCTGGAGATACAGCATTATTGATAATAGGCCAATTCATAATCCTACCATGGCCAATAAGTGGTCAAGTAAATAGAAGAGGCATATATCTCTCACTTTAAATCAAAAGCTAGAAATTACTAAGCTTAGTGAGGAAACCATGTCAAAAGCCAAGATAGGCCAAAATCCAGAGCTCTTGCTCCATTAGCCAAGGCATGAGTGAACAGGAAAAGTGGTTGAAGGAAATTAAGTACTACTACAGTGAACATACAAATAAGAAGGTGAAACAGCCTTATTGCTGATAGAGTTCTACTGGTCTGGATAAGAAAGCCAAACCAGCCACAACATCCCCTTAAACCAAAGTCTACTCTAGAGCGAAGTCCTAATGCTTTTCAATTCTATGAAGGCTGAAGAGAGGTCAGGAAGCTGTAGAAGAAAGAAAAAATGGATACTAGCAGAGGTTGGTTCATGAGATTTAAGGAAAGAATCCACCTTCTATAACATAAAAGCTAGATCCAGAAGATCTAGCTATGATCCTTGATGAAGGTGGCCACACTAAATAAAAGATATTCTCTTCTGCTCATGAATACCTGGAAAAAAGTAGGTTTTCCATGTAGACAAAATAGCCTTATCTTGGAAGAAGATGCCTTCTCAAACTTTCAGAGCTAAAAATAAATGCCTGGGTTCCAAGGTTCAAAAGATAAGCTGACTCTCTTGTAGGGGCTGGTGCCTTTAAATGAAGTCAGTATTCATTTACCATTCTAAAAGTCCTAAGACTCTTAAAAATTATGCAAAGGGGGAGACAAGATGGCGGACTGAAGCCAGCTTTCCACAGAGGTTCCCGTCCAGAAGGAGAGTTAAAGGATGGAAATTTAGTAAGTAACCTGGAGGATTCGAGCTATACCAGGAGAGAAGGTTGGAGATTGCACATCAACACCACTGAGGCGAGCTGAGACTACAAGGACGCAAACAAAAGGTACAAAATCCATCACCAAGCGGACGGGAGTCTCCCCTCCCCCCACGAGTCTGGCTTAAGGGCCCTACAAACAAAAGGGCAGAAATCAAAAGCCCTCCCACTTCATTTCACGGAAGCGACCC